>CP135571.1:8479453-8617069 GCA_032401905.1 Swietenia macrophylla
TATTTATTTTAATAATTTATTAATTTTTTATCTAAATTTTTATAATATTTTTATTGTAATTATTTTAAAAATTAAATATATTAAATTATTCTTGATTGCCATAAATTCAGGAGGAATGCGGTAGGCATAAAACGGGAGTCTGCACAGGTATTTTTAAAACAAATATAATAATTTGCACGGATATTTTTAAAATTATTATAATTAAATATATATTTAACGAAATTTTAACTGTGTATATTTGGTGTTTTAAGCAAAGAAAAGTAACTGCAGACAGATGAGGACCGGTAACATGACATTGCGACCACATTATATAATCTCCCTTGTATATAAAATAAAAAATAAAAATAAAAAAAAGTCTTAATAGGTTGTTCTTATTTTTATTGGTCAAATAAACAAATACTAAATAAATGTGTACCCGTGGAGCACGAGCCAAGAATCTTTTTTTTTTAATAAAAATAAAATTTTAATTTTTAAGTTATTTTTATATAATAATTATTTTATTTCATATTTTTTAAATTTTTTATTAAAAATTTTAATATTTATTAAAATTTTAATAAAAATATATTTTTTTAATAAAAATTATTAAATTTTTTTTAATAAGAAGGCAAAATATATAAGAACAAAATAATCATCACCATATATATTTGATCTCAAATATATATATATATATATTATTTGCTTAAATTATAAATATAAAATAACCAAAAAATTGATCCATTTTTGTCAAATCCTAATCCTTAACCACTAAGGTTTCTCTCCGTAGAAATAAAGCCCCAGGTCCCCTACACAAACGCAGATTCAAAACGACGAGATACATTGGTATTGTGTTATGTTCCGTTCCCTGGCAAGGGAAACTAAACTTGCGGGAGCAATGGATCTCTTACCCGAAGGATGCATAGCCACCGTCATTTCCTTTACCAGTCCTCGTGATGCTTGCAGATTATCATCGATTTCCACCATCTTCAAGTCGGCCGCCGAATCCGACTACGTTTGGGAGAGTTTCTTACCGCCTGAGTACCCTACTCTTATTTCCAATTCAACATCGTCGTCTTCTCCTCCATCTTCGTCTTCTTTTGGTTTCCCCTCCAAGAAACAACTCTATATGAGTTTTTGTGACAATCCAATCCTCATCGACGATGGTAAGAAGGTAAAATTCTTTGATTTTGACTACGATTTTACCCCTTTAATATTATGGGATTTTGAAATATGTTGCTGTTAAATTACTTATGCGTGAATTTTGAATCATCTTGTAATCTATAAATGGATGATCCTGTAGATTTCTTGGATTATGGTGTTTTCTGGATGGTTGGATTCTCGTTTTCATAGGAACAATTGCTAACAGTGATTTTCTGTAGGTTGGAATTGCTTTTGAAATCAACAATAGTTATCTCTTTGGATTTAGAAAGCACTTAGGGCGCGCCTCTAGAAGTACTTATATGTTTCTTTTCAATACTTGTTTTATAATTTATTTCTAAAAAGTGTGCTTAAGTACTTACACAAAAGTATTATCTTTTCATCCGAAAGCGATTTCTGCGAAAAACACAGTTTAAATGCCTTTTTATCTCTATTCTTTTTACCTTATTTGTTTTCCGAAAGTGTTGTGTTGGAAGTGCTTTTGAAATCAACAATAGTATCTTTTGGGATTTAGAAAGCAATTGGGGCGCCGCGATAAAAGCACTTTGATATGTATTTTTTGATTTTATTTATTTATGTTTTCTCTATGGTTTGATAATTTCTTTTCTAAAGAAGGTTTTAAGTACTTTTAACAGAAGTGTATCTTTTATCCGAAAATGATTTCTGCGAAAACTCACTTCAAATATCTTGATTCCTATTCATTTTTTGTCATTCGTTGTAACGTATGCCATGGTGCATGTCTAATTGTGCCTCGCTATTGACATTGCACAGAGCTTTTCACTTGACAAGTACAGTGGGAAGAAATGTTACATGGTATCGGCCAGGGATCTTACTATTGTCTGGGGTGATACGCCTACATATTGGAGATGGACTGCTATACCCGAGTCAAGGTTTCTCTGTTTTTCACATATGGATTCTACTTCTCTTTCGTAATCAATTTTTTTTTTAAAATTTTTGTTCATGTGCGTGAAGATATAATTTATTGCCTATATATAAAAACAGGTTCTCAGAGGTGGCTGAGCTCATCTGTGTGTGTTGGTTTGAAATCCGTGGCAAGATAAGTACTCGCTGTCTGTCTCCTAGGACGCTGTATACTGCTTATTTTGTGTATAAGCCAATGGCAGGAGCTTATGGTTTTGAATATCGGCCTGTAGAGGTGAGTGTTGGCCTCGTTGGAGGTGAACGCCAAAGCCGGACTGTTTATTTAGATGCACTGAGAGGGCGGAAATATTGGCACCGGTTTCCAAGGCGTATGGGGCTATTTAATCACCGCCACAATTGGTTGTGTCAAGTATCAATGCCTGGAGAAAATGATGGGTATTATGCTAAGGAGAGAGAAGATGACTGGCTGGAGGTTGAATTAGGTGATTTTTTTAATGAAGGAGATGAAGAGGCTGAGCTAGAAATGAGTGTTTTGGAGGTGACGGGAGGCAACTGGAAGGGTCGCATCCTTGTTCAAGGAATAGAAATTAGGCTGACACAAAGGTAAATAAGCAAGCAAGCAAATCTTTATTGTGCACATTGGGAATGATGTCCTTGGCTTCTGTCAGTTCTTAAGCATGTTAGTTGTGTTGTGAAAACTTTATGTTCTGTTTTCTTCTTCTGTTGTCCTAGCATGAGCTATTTCTTTTGAATTTTACGTGTCATGATTTCAAATTTATTCACAAACTAACTAGTCATTGAGGCAGATCATTCTATTGTTAAGAATCCTTCGTGTATGTATGTGCTGCTAAATTTTCAAGTAACATTTAGTAGTGAACTCTGATCACCATCTTCAATGCAATGCCATGCTTAGACCCAAGGGCTGGGTTGATTGGTCCAAGGTTTTTTTTTTTTTTCCCTACCACCTAACCTGGAAGATATCACATTGATCACAACCACTGGTTCCGGATGTTAATGCCAGTATTTGATCAGTACAATGCCAAACAGCAAATATCAATCACGCATCTTCTATTGAGGAAAGGAAAGGAGTGCCGTGGGGTGGGCTTGTTTGTTGTTGTTGTTGTTGTTTTTTTTTTTTTCCTGTCTGTCTGTTTGTTTTCAGGTGGGTTGGCAGTGTTGGGCTAGAAAACTCGGAGAAAGTTGTTATTGTGCTGATAGCGTGGCAGGACTTGGTTTTACTTTGCATAATATTATAACACCGAGTAATGTTAGATTTTTCAAGTTGTGTTTTAATTTTCATCCAAATTGGTAATACTGCTTTCACTTATTAGATGGCAAAATGGGATAATTAGTGGTTACATAATACTGCAAAGCATTTGAGTTATTAGTAAGATGTTACAAGTAGATAAGTATTTTGGATAGCATTAGGTACAATGAAATCTTCTATTTACCCCGTTGTCAAGATGACCATGACGATCACAATGATTATAATAATAATAATAATAAATAAATAAATAAATAAAAAGTGATAACATATATATATTTATAATCAGAATTTTATTATAGTGAAATTAGTTTGAATAAAAAAAATATATATAGTATTTTATTAAAAAAAATGGTTAATTTTTTATTATGTTTATTTATCTAATTATATCTTGTCACGATAGATTTTATATAAATAATTTGTGTTTTGTAATACTATTCCTTTTATAACAATAACAAGAAAATTTTAATATCAAGTATTTGTTGAAAACTCTTTATTGTACATTCATTCAGCACATCTCCAATCCAATGGTTTGATTAGGCCCTAGTGTGAGAGTTTAGGCTACCATTTCCATTTTCTATATATTTATTTATATTAAATATTAATTTATGTTCTAATTTTTTAAATCTATTAAATTTTAATTAACTTAAAATAATATCATTAATATATCATTATATTATTTTAAAAATAATTTGTATTAAAAATTTAAATTTTACAATATAATTATTGTGATATAGATATTATCTAAATAATAAAAGTTATAATATTTTAATATAATAATCATTATTAATTAATAATATTTGAATATTTATATAATAAAATTACTTTGTTAATAAGATATTATTTTATTTGTTTTTGAAAGCATATCTAATATCCTCTAAACTTTGAATAAGCATAAGTAAATTAGTATTTTACTTATAAAAAATACATAAATTAAAATATACTTAACTTTTAGTTAGTCAATTTATAATTAAGGCAATAAGTGTGCCATCTATAAAATTTACCATAAATTAAAATTGATACAAATTGGAGTACACACACGCGCGCGCGATAATACCCCTAAATAAATGTTATATTTAATTAGATTAAATACATATTATTATACATTATACATATTTCAAATTTTGCATTGCAATTTTAATTTTTGTGCTTTGTGTTCAAGTCTATTTTAAACACCTTTCAAATTTTGCACCCAAATTTTTCATTGACCATCTTAAGTTTAATGATCCTCATACTAATTGTCTTGTTAATTTTAAGTTTTGTATAGTTGTTTTAAATTTTACGTTTTAGTTTCAAGTTGTATAATATATTTCAATTTTATTTTAAAGATGTTTAGAGTCTTGCATTAAATGTCTTAAACTTCGCATTTTGTATCTTAAATTTAATACTATTTGCAACAATTGTTAAATATAACTCATGAAATTGTTAAATACACCCAATTGGATTAGGTTTGAAATTCTTTGTTAAAAGTATCCAATATTGGATTATACATTTCAAGTTATATGTTATTTATACCCATTGTTAAATAGACTCCAAGAAATTATTTTATACACTCAAGTGTGCAAAATTTAAATTATATATTAAAAAAATCAAATATTGCATTGTGCCTTTCAAATTTACCCTTTTTTTTTCAACAAAAAAAGCTAAATATGTATGATTCAAATTCTATGCCAGTATTAAAAAAATTATATATTTTTAAAATCATGTTTTGCTTTTATGTTTAAATCCAGTGTTGTCTTTAAGTCAATGTCTGCTAGGTCATATATTCAGAACAATTACATAATAATAACAACACCATTTTAGTAATTAAAAAAGTTATAACATCATTCTTAATGCCATTACAGTGATAATATATTCAAAATATTCAATGTTAATATTAGTAAGGATAAAAACACATAAGTTTATCATGTTTCTAGTTTTTTAATACCTGGTATCCTATCACATGAATTATCTTGTTAGAAGGTTTGGGTATAAGAGTAACTCAATTAGTAATACAACCTCATATATTAATATACTAATAAAAGTACATAACTTAAACAAAAGTATGAGATACAATTTAAAGGAAGTTGACCATTTGTCCATGAATAATTAAGGGGACTACTGTAATATATTAGGTGTAATATTATACCCAACGTGAAAGGGATTTAATTTTTAAACTATTAGACTAGTATACTTTTCATAGTTAACAGTAAATTTAATATGTGTAATTAATATATTATAATTAATATATATATGAAATATAATTTTAGTTATTTAATTAGATTAATTCAATAGCATATAAATGATTTAAAAAATTGTATCAAAAATTAGAGTGTATCTATATTCAATTAATATGATATTGATTATAGAATTACTATTGTTATATAATAAAAAACAAATTAGTCACATATTATACTTATATTGAGTTTTTTGTTACTATCTCAAGTTACATTGATAACTTTTTGTGTTAAGTGCTTTTGATCCTAGTTACTTGCACAAACTATTTATTTATTTTAAATTTTGTGTTAGTCGCTTTAAAATTTATTTTATAGAATCAAATTTTACATATTACATTTCAATTCTATTTTTACATGCTTTGAGACTTGCATCAACTATATCAAGTTATACATTATGTATTTTAAGTTCAACATTATTTTACATCAACTTTTTATTAGTTTCAAATTTTATTTTAGTTATCTCATTATTTATGTTATAATTTCAAATTTATGTATTTCAAGTTCAATCATTTGTACAAACTTTTTTTTTCTTTTGTTTTAAGTCTTTTAATAATAGTTTCAAAATTTTCATTATGATTTCAAGTGTTGTGTACTATATTTAAGTTTATTTTTAATATGTTTCAAATCTTGCATTGAATGTATCTAATATTACATTGTGAATTTCAAGTTCCATGTTGTTGGTACCAATTATTAAACACACATCCACAAAATTATTTATATATTCAATTACACAAGTTTGAAGTACTATATATGTTAAAATTATTTTTCACTCGTATGCGTATAATTCAAGATTGTTATGTGATAATAATTATTAGAATTAAATAATAATAATAATGAAACTAAAATTTTGTTATCAAAAAAGTATCATTAGTGTAACACTATTGCTAATAATTATTATCTATTGTAATGATAATGTATATAAAACAATCAACGTTAATGTCATTATTTATGACAAAGTTCATTAAATTTAAAATTTTTTAAGGCACCCCATATCCTACTAGGAATATGATCTCGTTAGTAGGTATGGATATAAGATTGATTTATTTGGTAACATAATTTTATATATTGCATAATTTGTTAATAACAATATCACTGTCACAACAATAATAATAGCCAATTGATATTTTTATTAAAATTAAGAGCGATGCTAGTTTCTCCCTAATGTATGGTGTAATTACTACATACCTCATATTTTTGAAAATACTAGTTATCTCCTCTTATTATAAAAATTTTTCTATTTTAATTTTTGTGTTATTTTATAGTTTTATCTCTTCGGCAACAATGATACAGAGGTATAGTATTTAGTAACAAAAAAATTAATAACATCGTGAAATTTTATATCACTTAAGAATGAGCCTAAATTATACCTTATAAGTACTCTAATTTTTTTTAATTAATATGAGACTTTTGGACGCAGGGCTTTAAATCTTAGATGTTAGGAACAAAATAGTAAGAGGACAAAATTGCATTTGTTGTGCCATCCTGAACCATCAAAACAAAAAATATATATTAGTTAGGCTGTAAATGAGTCATTAAAGTAGATAATATTGTATTAGTTAGATTGAGTCATTGTAAATGATATGAGAGCCAGTTTGTCTAGCCAAAAATCTACCAATAAAGACATTAACCTTCAAGAAAAGTAAATTGTAAAATCCATATCACTTAGGAGTGAGCCTAATGTCACGCTCGAGACTTTTTCCAAAAGTCCAGAGGGTAGTTCTGGCCCAATTACTAGAAGATATATTTTAATTCTAGTATCATGTAAATAAGACATGTATCATCTATGTATAGAGAGAATGTGAGTTTAAGAGGAGAATCATTTATGTATAAAAAAATCTTCCAATATTAGGAATTACATTAAAATCTCTCATTTTAGTTCGTTGGATCAGATTTTAAGAGTTTAATCTTGGTTATTCATTGTACATATATTTTATAATAAATAGTGAAGGCCTTATTTAGCCAAAGCATCCAAGCATTTGATACAAAACTCTTTCTAAAGCTCTCGTGCTTTCTTTATCTTTATTTTGTGTTCATTTTCAAGTTTTGCAAGTTTATGTGAAGTTAAGCAGACTGAGAGCTATTGTTCCAAGTTGTGCATCTAAGGCTATATGGAAAAAATCAGTCCATGATAGTTAGTATTAGAGCAGATCTAAGTTCTTATTTGCATGTAAGTCCCTTAACACCTTTACATTGTGTTCTAATAAAAAATTATCATGTGAAATGTGAGTCTCTTAAAGGTCATAGGAATGGGCAATAAGGTCACAAGGACTCATGATGAATAAGCTTATTTGTGACAAGAGCGTCACATGATTGAGTAGATGAGAATGTCACATTCTATATCAAATAAAATTACGGGTTTAGTCTTGGACTTATAAGAGGAGTAAGCAGTACCACCCGAGAGGCTAATTTTTAGGTTGATAGTAAGTGCTGAGCATATGATACTAAACTATATCTAATAAGTACTTTAATTTTTTTTTTTAACTAGTATGAGACCTTTTAAGTATAGGATCTAAAATTTTAGGTGCTCACAAACAAACTGGTAAGAATTAAGATTTGACCCATTGTCCTACCTTAAAACGTTAAAGTAAACAATATCAGACTAGTTTTGCTGAGTTGCATCAAACACACATATTGCTACTAATACATATGAATTTGATTATATCTTAAAAATTGAATTTATTAATGAGGAATGATAATTTTACCTTTTAAACAGTAAAATTACAGGCTAGTATTATAACCATAAGGGAATAATTAGTATTTTTAATGATTTAAGAAGGCAATCCCTTATGGCTACTATTAGTTATCAACATTACAGCGAATAACACAAATATCAAGATAAAAATTATAAAAGATAATTTTTTAATAAAAAAATTTAAATTAAAAATCAATTAAATATTGAATATTCTATTTAAATATATGTTTTATATTTAATTAGTACATTTTCACAATATTGTTATTGACTTTAATTCGTTAACAATACCTATACCTCATCATTTTATACAATAGTTTTAAGTTTTTGTTATTGTTGCCAAATGACAAAAGATAATATTTAAATTACGATTTATCAATTACACTCTTTGTTATTATAATAATATTACAATTAATACTATAAAATATTTAATTAATAGTTAAAAAATATAATTATTAGTGCAAATATATTAAATTGGTTATTGACATATTTTATTTAATTGCCTACGTCCTTAATTATGGTTTAATTAACTAATATGTTTAATATTATAATTAACTATATTAGCATTCGTGAAGCTTAATAATTTCCTAAATGTTTGATCCTACAACAAAACCCTTCAAACTTAATAGTTGTTACGAATATATTAAAGATTGGAGGACACATAAATACGAATATGAGAAAATTGAATTAAGTAGTACATTATAGATCTTTTTTTTATTTTATATTATTTTTAATTATTAATTAATTTTTTTGGTTATTTATTACTAAAATCCCCAAAAATATCATTAATAAGTTATTTATGGACTACCATTCGACAATAATTAGTTTTGTATTATTAATTTTTTTATATTTTAAATAAAAAATAATATTTTATTAATAAATAGTTAAAATTTGTAAATTAAAGGAATCCTGTAAGCAAACCAGAGTACACATACAACAAAAAATAAAATACTTTTCGATTTCTTGCTAGAGTTCATGTAATAAAATACTAGCATTCTATTCAAAGAAAACAAATTCAGAATTTATACTTATGATTGCTAGCTCCTATGTTTTCTCTATGTATGCTATCTTTTGTGTTATTTTTTTTGTAAAACACGATAAAGTAAAACTAAACCATATATTACATATATTTGTGCACGTGCGCGCGCGAATGCTCGTACGTATTTTAGTACAATCCTTAAAGCTGATAACATGAATGGTTACTCCAACTTTTGATACTATAATCTTAGAATTTCAACCTCAAGTTCTTGTTGACTGATAGTTTCAATCAACCAAAAGGTGCGTAGTTGTTTCTTTTGCACTATTGCAACTATTCTCTCATCGTCATCAACCCATGCAGTGGGTAAACAAAGTTTAATTTAATTACTTTTGCTTGAAATTTCTATTTGAACTTACAGTTTGTTGGATTTACGTGTGTTGGTTAAATTTGCCATATTATTTATTGGATGATGTTGGACACTTCTTTTTACTTTTTTATGGTTATATTTCTATTTGTGATCAGCATATTTTTTTGTTTAGTGGATGTTTGATATGTATTTGCTTGCATTCTTAGGCATTTTTATTGCTTCTCTCTCTATTTTGAGTTAAACTTTAATCATATATATTTTTTTTCCTTTGACACTTTGTGGTAAAAAGAGGGAGTATAATTACTATTATATTTAGAATGCATACCAAGAGGGAGAATATTTTGAATTTTTGGCATGTGTTATTTGATTGCTTGTTTTAGGGGAGTATGATTGCTGAGTATTTGATTGCATATACTTTGTTTTGTGTAGCAACCTCTTCTTCCATGATTATAAAAAGGTCTTGCCAAAAGAATGCCAAAAGAAAGATTGTTAAAATTTGCATTATTGGCATCTTTTACAAAATTGTGTTGCCAGTCTTGTTGCAATATTCAATTTTGTTGCAACATGCAATGGTAGTTAATATCGATTACTATTTATAATGCAATACTAATCGGTTGTATTTTAATAAGTTTTACAATGAGAGGATTTTGAGGTTTCCTTGTTATATTAGGCATTAATGATGCTTTTTGTTAATTTAAGAAATTTAGTTTGGAATATTTTTTATTGATAAAAAAAAAGTAAAGTTCTATTTAGGAAAGAACTCTTTTTAATTAAAAATTATGTTTTTTGTTAGTTTACGAAATAAAATTACATACAATTAAGACTAGGGTTTTACTATATATATGTGTTTGTCTTATATCTACAGTAGCTAAAAGAGAACGCAAAAGAGATCACCTAACAAGTGTGCAGCCACTAAGTTTTATTTCTTGTCTTTTGCATTTTTCAAGTTGTTACATATTTTTTTGTTCAATGTGACCTAAAAAGAAAAATAATTTGGTAGATTTTCTGAGTTTATAGTATTTAATTTTATAAATTTAGAGAAAATGTTTCTAAGTGTTGTCAAAATGAAAACTTGTACTTGTTAAATGGAGTTCAATGGTGATTGAAAAGAAAATCTTACTCGATTAAGTCAAAGGGACGTATTGAAGCGAGGGGATCTTACTAAACAAAATTATTTAAAAAAAATTTAAGATTAAGGCGACTAATATAAGAAAGAGGTTTTATTTTGTTTAAATCCATTAGCACTTGTAATCATTATTTTCTTAGTGGATTATTTTTTTCCTTTGAGTATGGTTTCATGGATGTAGGATTAAAAAATTTGAACTATGTTAAAAATGTAGTCTTCTTTATTTTTGTACATTGTGATCACTTGACTTAATTAATTTTTGAAAAATTAATTAAATTTGATAAATTTTAACTAAACAAATCTTTTAGGCTCAATGACTGTCTAATCTCTAAAATTCAATGGCTTAATTATATAAGTGTGCATTCCTAAATAGTGAATTTTAGAATAATTATTTAGTGTTTAATTTTTCAGTATCAAAATAGAGGTAACAATAAAGAGATTATCTCAGTATCTTGAAAATTGGTGGCCTCTTTTTATAGTATAAAATATTTTATCACCTTTAAAATAAAAATAAATATTAACATAATATTGACCATTAAGAAAAAAATTTGTAACAAATAAATAGATAATGATATACGTCACAGTGTAATAATATATGGTCAATTAAATCAATAATTTTGCAACCAATAAATAAAAAAAAATATTAGTTACTTTTTTAATGTACGCAATGGTTAATTAATTAGGACATAGTATATTTTGAAATACACAAAATATCTAAAAATTCTCAAAATACACAAAATAATTATTAAAAAATATTTTAGATTTAGTGTTTATGTATTGTTGTCTTTCAAACTATGAACTAGTCATTGAGTAACTAGTATTGTCTCATAAGAACTTGGTGAGATATGAAGATTTTATAGACCAATATCCTTTTTACAAAAGTTAGAGAATTGGCTATGACAAATATGACTAATTTTTCATTTTCAACCACCAGCATAACAAATACCATTAAAGCAACCTCATCAAGCCAGTTGAGCAATATAACTTTTTCAATCCCTATCAAACTAGACAGACAAAAGTTTTTAATATAGAAATCTCAAGTTTTTTCTATAATAAGAAAGAATGATCTTGAGAGCTTTATCGATGGTCAAATAAGCCACTAGAAAGATTTAATATACAAGTTGATGAAGAAACACAAGCAATAATCATTATTGAAAATCAAGCATACTTATATAAAAGAAAGTAAGATTAATACTGCTCAACTAGTCACTTTTAAAATGATTAAGACAAAAAAGCTACCTAACATTAAAAGAACTTTGAGAATTAATGGTAAATGTGTTTTTTCACAATTATATGCTAGAATCTTGCAACTTAAAACTCAACTTTCGTTAGCAAAAAAAGCAACATATTCGTGAATGACTTTTATATCCAAATGAAGAACTCGGTTGATACTTTAATCATTGCTAGAAAACTAATAACACATGAAGAACTTATTGAGTACATCCTTAAAGGCTTTAGTTAGAACCATAATGTTATAATAGTTAACTTGACCTTTAAGATGCCAAGCCTTTTGAAAACCAACTTGAGAACCACAATATGATAGGAAATCAAAACATTAAAGCCAATATAACCTCTGACAATAAGACTAAAAACTAAAATTAAAGAAACAAGGCAAAAGGAAGAGGTTAAAACTTTGGTGGTAATAGAGAAAAGATCAGAAGAAGAGGAAGAGGAAAAGGAAATATCACACAAAGAAGAACCCAAGTTAAAAAACTTGTTAAATTTGCAAATGAAAAAAAAGAGAACACAATGTTATGAATTGCTAGCATAGGTTTAATGAGGAATTTAAGCCCAAAAAAGCCAATAACTCAGGCCAAGCTTAATTTTTGTCTTAACTCAAGAAATTAGAAATGAAAGAAGTGTTAGTACTTAAATAGTGGAGCAAAAAGCCATATGTTAAATAAGTTAAGCAATTTTTCCATCAAATGAGAATACAAAGGTAATGAAATGTAAACTGTTGGTCATAGTCATAATCTAACAATTTATTGTAATCGTTGTTGCATCTTACCTTCTGCAATGAAAAGTGGAAATCATTAAAGTTTTTGAATACATTGTTTATCCCTAAAATAATAAAAAATTTAGTAAGTATCTCCAAATTGATCTCGGATAATAACTTAATTATTGACTTTTGTGGTGATTCATATCCTTTGGAGGGCATAAAAGAATGATTATATGACATAACATATAATAATCACAAAAATTTACAACATGAATTGTTTATGTTTAAAAACTAACATATATCATATATATATATATATATATATATGAAAACTATCCCTGGGATAAGTTTTTTTACCTTTATTACCTGATAGATTGATAAAAAAAACCTCAAAATTTATGAGATCTTTATAATCTATACCACCAAAAGAATAGAAGATGCTTGACTAAATTTTGCAAGAGATACTTAAGGGTTTTAGCTTTTTCATCTAATAAAAAATTAGTAAAGTTATCCTTTTATACTTAAATCTTCATTCAAAATTACATCATTAATGGATAAGTATGCACTAAAGATAAAATAGTAATTATTCAATAATTATCATATATCGTATTTTAGTCTTTGTACTTTTACATAATTATATTCATTTAATCATTAAATAAATAGTTAATTGTAACTTTAAGGGCTTAATTGTATTTATCCAATAATTGATAATTTGCTTTGAGATTCTTTGATAATTTATATTATCAAAAGTAACATATAATTTATATTAAATTATATGAAAATATAAAATTATGAAATTTTTTTAAACATTTTAAAGAATCGCAAATATATAATACTTATATGTATTTATTTCAGTTAATATATTATCTCGAAGGTGTTAAGTTTTTTACTAATAATATTTTCTCTCTTTAAAATACTTCTCACCACTTTGATTATTAGTGTGATCATATAAGTTCATTATGAAATAATTGTGAACTTGTTTTTCTTTTGAATATTGAACACTTAAAAAGTTCAACGATTATAGCTAATATTTAGCAATATGCTACAGTCCCTAAACCATAAAGTAGCATTTTATCGAACATTATCCTAATTATATATTCTATGTGGGTAACATCCTTTTATTGTGTAATCCTAATTGAATAATGGTTTATGGTATATTAAAACCTTATATTGATGTAGATACGAATTATTGATTAATATGCGCTGAACTCGTTGTCATGAACTCTTTTGTATGATATTTAATTTACTTTAATTAGAGATTTATTATTTTAATAATTTATCGATGTTTGTTTAGAAACTTAAATTTGGATTAACTTAATGAAAATTTCAATTTTATGTATATTGAGTCGATGGATCCTAACTTGACTATCATATATTTTATATATAAACAATACATAACCAAATTAGTTTTAATATATAAAATACGATTAGTTTCGTACTTATATACCATATGAATCATGTAAATCTACATCAGATATAACTATGATGTCTCAGATCTAAAAAATTGCATCGCGCATTGGTACAATTTTACGACAAATCATTAACTACACGTATTATTATGTGATTTATCGTTAATTGTTAATATTTAAAAATAGTTTTCTAACTATTAATTTATACTAATGCTCATATAATGTGACTATTATTATTACATATACTAATATTATATTATCATATTTACCAGAGATATTTTGTATACTTACTATGCGATATTATTGTCCATTCAATATCATTCATGTAGGAGCAATTTTAATAATATCATTTAATGATTAAATAAATTATTTAAATAATTCACAAACATACTTCATTTGAATATATGACAAAATAAAGGAAACAACTTATATTTACGAATAAAGAATTCTTTTATTCATTAATAATAATAATAAAATTATACATATATAAAAGATAAAATATCACTAAAATTGATAATATGAATTACTTTTATTGCACATCCTAATAGGACAAGAACTAAAAAGTGCTACTAAAAAGAAGGGGTAGAATAGACTTTTATTTGCTCAAGTGTTAAGGAGGGATTGAGAAGTATAAAGCTATCAAAGCAAAATCATAGTTGAAGTCAATAGTGTCATTATTAGCTTGCTGTAATGTTTTGTTTTATGTTAAGTTCATAATTTAATGTGGGAAGTAAAAGTTCTAATGTCAGAAATGTTTTGCATAGGAAACTAGAGACCTTAATAATCTAATTGTAAAGAAAATCATGTTAAGTTGTACTAATATTCCAAAAATCGATCCTTTCAATTGGCTAGAATCCGTTACTTGAATGAAACTAAAACTTATGGAATCATATTGAATATTTGACGATACATTCCGTACCTTGCTAAAAAATTGATCCTTGTTTACCAACCACAGAATTCTCTGCTTCCTATTTATCATGTTATCTAGTCAACAATTATAACTTAAGCATTAAAACCAATAAAATAAAACCAGAAACCCTCTTGAACTTGTCGATGGTGACCTTTAAGGCCCTGTCCCAATGACATCAATGAATAACTTTAAATACTACTTCAATATTATAAATGACTTCTCAAAATATACTTGGATCTTTCCCTTAAAATAAAAATTAGACAAAATAGCCATTTTTATTTAATTCATTAATCAAATTAAAAGATTCATAAATACAAAAGTGAAAACCATCCAAATTAATTGAGGGTAAGAGTTTAGACCATTGCAATCTCATATAAAAGAAAGGTGAATTATCTATTGACATTCTTGTCCCTATAATTCACATTAGAATGGAAGACTATAACATAGGCTTTAGTTAAAACAACAATAAAACTAGTTGCCTATATTTGAATGCCTTTAAATCTTTAGTGGTTGGTACGCTTTTAAAATAATAATCTATCTTATTAATATAATGCCCTTACCAATGATTAATTCCATGTCATCTTATCAAAAATTACTTGATGAAAAATATGACTACTGATTTCTGTACTTGCTAACCCTATCTGAGACTGTATAACCAAAATAAACTACAATTTCACACATCTAAATGTATTTCCATAGGTTATAATCACAAATACAAATGATATAAGTGTCTACATAATTTAAGTAAAATTTGTGTGTTTAGGCATGTAAGACTTGATGAAAATAATTTTTCAACTATGAATGACAGCTTTTGAGTTCAACAAAAAAACAAATAACAACAACATGCATGAAATTCACATATAATTCACATTCATGCCATAATAACACAACATAGGTAAAAAAAGTAGATAAATAAACTACACTTGCCATACTAGGTCAAAATGATTACAAAGTACAAACTAGGGATTTATAAGCCCGAGTTGTACCTATAAGCCATATCACATAAACATTATGAAAAATTCTTCAAACAACAGACATTACTTTTGATAATGAAAATTGGAAAAGATCAATGATAGAAGAATTGTCAACATTGCAGTAGAATAACACTTGGACATTTGTACCTCAAAAATTTGGAAAAAAGGTAATAGGCAGTTGATGGGTGTACAAGATTAAATACATACCTAATAAAACAATTGTAATGCATAATGCTAGTCTAGTAATAAAAAATGTATCATTAAACACCTTGCATAGATTACTTAGAAACTTTAGGCTAGTTGTTAGGTCTTTAATAATTGAAGTTCTAATAAGCTTGGCCATCAATAAAGTCTGAGATGTAAAATAAGTAAATGTGACTCAGCTAGAAGGATTTGAAGATAAAAAGAATCCATATTTATTTATAGTCTAAATAAGTTATTTAGAGACTCAAGCAAGCCCTTAGGGAATGGTTTGAGAAGCTAATATTAGTTTTGATAGAATAAGGATTCTTGAATTTTAAATTAGATATCTCTTTATTTGTATTGAGGGTAAATAGAGGTATAATCATAATCTTAGTTTATATTGATGATATCTTAGTGATAGAAGATAAATGACTTATTAACATCACTATAACTAAGCTAAATAATTGTTTTTCTTTGAAGGTAATGGGTCTCCTAAGCTATTTTCTTGGAATAGGAGTTAACATAGATTACAATGAAGCATACCTAAATCGGAGTAAATACATAACAAACCTTGCTAAAAAGTCAAGAATAGACAATTGTAATCCAAGTCCTATATCAATGAGCACAAGGATAAAGTTAGTCAAAGAAGATGAAATGATTTTGTGTACAAGACATTACATAGAAGTTTGATTAAAGCACTTTAGTATACAACTATCATAGGGTTAGAAATTTCCCTTGGTGTTAACAAGCTAAGTTAGTATTTATAAGATCTAAAGCAATCACATTAGTCAACCAGGAAGAGAATTCTAAGATATCTATAAGGAACTTAAGGGCATAGTCTTTATTTCAAAAAAGAAGGAAAACTAGAACTAGCAGGCTTTACAGATTTTGGTTGGGTTAGAGATAATGATGAAAGAAGCTCTACATTTGATTATATAGTATTTTTCTGTGGTAATCTAGTATCTTGGAGCTTAATGAAATAGAAGTTAATTACAACATCAAATACATATGTTGAATATAAGGCACTTGCATACACGAGTACTGAAATCACTCAGTTGAATTCAATAGTCAATGAATTGAACATAAAACTCATCCATAGACAAGTAATTTTGTGTAATAACATGGAGAGAACAACATTAGCCTCAAATCTTGTGTTTCATGATATTTTCATTTTATAAGAGAAGGTGGTTAAAGAAGACTTAGAATTAAGGTATGTGCCAATAAAGGATCAATTTGCAAGCATTATGATAAAGCCATTGGTAAAAGAAAGATTAAACTACCTTAACAACAAACTCAATGTCCTACTAGACAATTGAGCTTGAAGGGGAGAGTTATGCTAGCCAAGGAAAGCAAAGGTGTGTTTGTGCAAGGCAGTCTATGCAGAGTAAGGTGTATGCACATCATCTGTAGGTTTGAAAAGGCGTAAGGTTTATTACATTGCTAGTAGCTTTTATTCTCCTCAACTTGCAGAAGCAAACAAAAATAGTACAATACAGTCGTGATGCAAACTTATTTTTTTGGTCTTTTATTCAGATAACCCACTGGGGTTATGTGAAGTAAACAAAAATAGTACAATATAGTCGTAATACAATTTTTTTTTTTTTTTTTTATCTTTTATTCACATAGCCCACTAGGGTTTTGTGGCTACACTCGTGTGTGTGTGTGTGTGTGTGTGTGTGTGTGTGTGTGCAGCCTTGTCCATTTGATTATTGAGAAATATACAAGATACTTTATACATTACAGTTGCAAATACGCTGTTCTATAACTAACAAATAAATTGACATAGATTACAATAATAACAATATAGAATGATTAGCTAACTGATGAATAAAAAAAAATATTAGTTATATTTTTAACACACACACATATATTACCCAAACTTTAGGAATTATTAAACTATTAAAAAAATAAGAAAAACTTGAGAGAATAGCAGCTGGAAACAAAATGAGAGAGATTTTAAGAAATCAAATATTATAAGGGTAGTTAGATTCATCCTATCTAATTGCAGTATACTTAGTAATAACTAGTTAACGTTAAACGAAAAATGTGTGGTCTTCACAGCAATACATAGCTTAGCTTAGCCTGTAAACACAAAGAATAATTTTAAACTATTTTTCTCAAAACTACATATATATTTTGTCAATTTAGTCTATAACTATTTATAACTAACTGAATTTTGAAAATGCCTCAAATATATGCTGTTCAACCAGACACATTACAAAATATCCACTAAATTCTCCTCCTTTTTCTCCCAAAACTCATCTTCTTTCTCCTTTCTCCTGAATTCACATGTCTGTCTTTCTTTAGTTTTTTTTTTTATTCCTCAATAATCTCAATCTACTAGATGAGGGTCCTTCGACTATTTTGGAGGACCCTCAGCAGATATCACCTCGCTCGTTTTCTCTCTCTCAAATTTATCAATAATTAAATCATAGACCATTAGATCATATTGTTCAAATTCTCGTTTGCAGGTTAATAAGAGATCATGAGTTGTTTTCCTTGTTTCCAGTCACAAAAAAGCAAGAAAGTAAATGGCAATGGGGAGCGTCCGGTTCCTAATAATTCTGGGGAGCAAAAATCCCCAGGTATGCCATTGCTGCATGATTGCCTGCCCTAATTAATAAATTTTTGTGTATGTTTACTCAAATATAGTTTTATTTTTTTGGTTTTTGGCACAGAGACTAAGAAACAAAAACCCACAGCTGAAACGGCCAAGGAAGCGACAACACAAACCCAAGATGATCAAAACAAAAATATCAATGCACAAACATTTACATTCAGAGAATTAGCCTCTGCAACAAAGAATTTCCGTCAGGAATGTCTGTTAGGCGAAGGCGGATTCGGAAGAGTTTATAAGGGGACTCTTCAGTCAACCAGTCAGGTAAATATATGTATTAGCCATATATAAGTTTTAGTTTGGGATCGCAGTGCTAATGATTTTTTGAAAGAAATTTAAAGGCATATCAGCATATATAAGATGTTTGAAACTGCGTGTTTTTGTTGCGTTTTGAAAGTAAACTTTAAAATGTATCTGATTACGACAATTTTTAGTATGGTCTATTCATTATTTGACTGATAGTGCTTCTATTCTGGAGTAGTTGTGGCTTCAAAGCCACTAAAGCTTAATAGCAAAGGAAGCCTGACTGGGCTCATCAAACATCAAAATTTATGAAATATTCATCTTTTAATTCGTTTGGTTTTCAAAACTTGATTCAATAATATATATATATATATATAGGTGGTGGCAGTGAAACAATTAGACAGGAATGGACTGCAAGGAAACAAAGAGTTCCTTGCTGAAGTATTGACGCTGAGTCTTCTACACCATCAAAATCTGGTAAATCTCCTTGGATATTGTGCTGATGGTGATCAAAGGCTTTTGGTTTATGAATATATGCCCAGGGGTTCTGTTGAAGATCATTTATTAGGTACTGATGATCAATACTTCAAACATATGTACCAAAAAATGCAGAGCACAGAATCGCTAATGTGAATTTGAATTGCAGATACAGCAAAAGATAAAAAGCCATTTGATTGGATGACAAGAATGAAAATTGCATACGGTACTGCTCAAGGTCTGGAGTACTTGCACGATAAGGCCAGCCCTCCCGTAATTTACCGCGATTTAAAGTCATCAAACATACTGTTAGATCACAATTTTGATCCAAAACTGTCCGATTTCGGTTTGGCAAAGCTTGGTCCTGTTGGTGACAAAATGAATAATGTGTCATCAAGAGTAATGGGAACCTACGGTTACTGTGCCCCAGAATATACAAGAACAGGCGACCTCACAATGAAATCAGATGTCTACAGTTTTGGCGTTGTTTTGCTTGAGCTCATCACTGGAAGAAGAGTCATAGACACTACAAGACCTGTAGATGAACAAAATCTAATTGCTTGGGTAATTACCTATCTTTTTTCATACTGAATATTCTTTTGAAAATGAGGGTATATATTATATATTTGTTATTAAGACTAGACTTTAAAAGCAATTGTTGGCTCTTACTTAACAGCTTAAGTATTAAATCTAACAGTAATCTAACCTGGTATCTCGTGTTTGAATCCTTCGAGATTCTGTTTTGTCCTTCACCCACCGCGATAAAGGTCGTTGGCTCAACCCTGTGTCCAACATCTTGACTGATCACTTTCTCTTGGATCCATGTCACCTAGTAGCCTAAGTTTTTAGGTTCAGCGATAATTTAACATTTTTAATGCAGTTTTTATTTATTTAATCTTACGCTTTGGGTCAAGCGATAATCTAAGATTTGATGCGAATTTCAATTTTCAGGCACAACCCATATTCTGATCTAATATTTGATGCGGTTTTCATTTCTCAGGCACAACCTATATTCAGAGATCCGAAGAGGTTTCCGGATATGGCAGATCCTCTTCTCAGGAAGAGAGTACCAGAAAGAGGATTGAATGAAGCTGTTGCAATAGCAGCAATGTGTGTTCAAGAGGAGGCAGGAGCACGTCCATTGATGAGCGATGTTGTAACCGCTCTAAGTTTTCTTTCCTATTCTACTGAGGCTACTCCAGATCCAATGCCAGGCGGCGATCAGTATGAAATAAAACAAGAAGACGAAGATGAAGATGTTGATACAGATAATAATGAAACCAATTCGGAGGAAGTAGAAGATTCTATGGATCAACAAGAGGAGACCGGTCAAGCAACCGCTCCTCAGCAAGAGAATAATATTAGTAATGAATCAGTTAAATCATCTAATTCTGGTGGAAGCAAGAGTAGCAGATCAAGGAAATCAACGGATCGTAAGAGTGCTTCTTCGAGAAGTAAAAGCAGCAAAAGCGGAAATTTAACAGCCAGAAGCAGCAGCAGCAGCATCAAGGGATCATCAAAAGCATCGCCCAAGGGAGAAAGCCAAAAGAAACGAAGTAAATCACTGGCTTCTTCAGAAAGCAAAAAGAGGAGCAGCAGCAGAAAATCTAAGAAAGGAAGTAGTGCTGCTGCTTCTTCATCATCAAGTACTCGTAAGAGCATCAATAAGTCAGCAACTTTAAATAATGTAAGTGCCTTTTCAAATGAAAAAAGCACCAGATCAGACTCACCCAAGGAAATAACAGCAGCTGGTCAACTAGTGGAAGCAAATGCCTAATTAAGCTGCAACTAAAGAAGCACCGGATGGACGCAATTTTTCATCATAAAAATCTCCAACACACACACACACACACACACACGTATATATATATTGATGGAAGCAATTTTTCATCATAAAAATCTCCAACATATATATATATATATATTCCACTCACAGGAAGTCAAAGACAGATATTTTTGTGTATGCATGAACTTCAAAAACTTTCATTCTACTTATTCATGTTGTTTGTTGAAAGGGCCAAAAAAGAAGAAGAAGAAGAAGAAGTTATTCTTTTTTTGAGCAATTTCGTGATGCATCTGGAGGACTACAAAATGATAATTGATGAGAGGCACGAATTTTATCTTTGTTAATAAGAGGACTGCTACCAATACAAACTTTTACACAAATTCACTTATACACAAACTTATGTAATAATGTAAAATGATTGTCCATTGTCTTATATTTTTATAAGAAAAATAACTTATCAAGTAATAATATAACATTGCTGTGTTAACTTATAAGAATTAATGAGCATAAAATTTTGTGTCCTCACATTATTATTTTAATTATGGGATCATAAAACAAAACTGAGTTTAGTTTGATTTTTAACTAAGTTTTGTGCATAGTAATCCTACAATTTTGGGTTTTGGACTCACGTGATTTTTCGCTTAGTTTAAGCGCCATTTAACTTTTTAAGATTTAAATGCTCATAAAAATAAAAGTCCCAAAATTTTTGGGAAGATGACCCTGTGTACGTACTAGTTCTGTCCATAAAATTTAAGTTTGTTCATACTTTAAATTTAAGTCCCTTTGTACGTCTTATCACAATTGTACTTGTCTAATTTTTGAAAGGTTAACTCTGCACAACTCATTAATGTATTAAATTTCTATCGCGCTTAACCATGCCATGTTGTCTCTTAGGTTCTGGACCTATCTTCTAATTTTTTCTAAATATTTTGAATTAATTAAAATTAACAAAATATCACTAAATTTATTTATTATTTATTCATTTTTTGTACAACTATGATTACGAGCATTGTTGTTTTTTTTTTTTTTTTTTACATCTTAACTATTTTAATGGAATGGATTATTCGTGCTTTTTTGTTGGGTTGTCCATCGAGATTTCGCGACTAAAATATGAAATTGATTTGGGTTCGTTTGTGCTCTCGTGCAGTGAAGACTACCTTCTTTTTTTTTTTTTTTTTTTTCCAAGCTCTTGTCGTGGCGCAACCGCAACTGCCAAATTACATTGCATTAAACAAAGAAAATAAATAATAAATAAATGATGAGATAAGAGAGTTGATGATAGTAGAGGTCTTACGAATGGTTGATGGTATTGACACCAAATGGGACAAGTTGAAAGTGAAGAAGCACAAAATTAAAAATGGTGACAACCATGTATGCTGGAAGAAGAAATCGATATTCTCTGGATTGGAGTACTGGAAGCACTAGCATGTACAATTAGATGTTATGAAAACTTAAAAAAATGTGCGAGAGAATAGCTATGGCGCCATACTAAATATTTCGAGTAAAACCAAAGACGGGATTAATTCAAGGCATGATTTGTGCATCTGAACAAAAAAAAAAAAAAAAAAAAAACAGAATTTGCACCTAATCTCAAGGAAAGGACGCGTAACTTTCTTCCTCCAGCATCTTGTACTCTTTGTAATATATATATATATATATATAAATTGATATTTTAATAGTTTATTCTTTTATTTATTTACTTTTGGCATATTTTTATTCATTTTATTTAATCTTATGCTGGAGGAAATAAATCATGAAATAATGAAATTTGGTGTAAAAAGCAAAATTTGGGTCGCACAGAAAAGGTGTTGGATAGAACCATTAGCATCGTGACTCCAAGTCTCTAAAGCACCAGCACTGCTATAATAATTTTAAACCATGATGATGCTACAGTAATTTTGATATAGTAATTTGAAATAATGGAAAATAATAGCATCAAGTTGTAGATTTTTAAGACAAGAAATAAGAATGAAAAAAGAATTGTGCTTTTTAATGAAGTTATAAAAAAAAAAAAAAACCTTTTAGGTTTTAGAGTAGACATTAGAAAGCATCCATAAGATACTCTAAGCACAAAAATAAGAGAGATCAAAGGAAAAGAAGAAAAAATAGAATAAAAGAGAACCCAAGAGAAGATGACGTCAAGACTTTCAAGCTATTATTTTTAATAGTTTTATTCTTTTTTATTGAATTTTTCTAATATGAGACATTAAATTTAGTTTTTTTCATTGTAGTTTTTTATAATATAAACTAATTTCTTTATTCTAGAATTAATTTCATTATTTTAGGATTATTAGATAGCAAAACTAAAATAATTAATTTTTTATTTATTAGAATTTATTTAAATTCTTAATTATTGGTTGAGTGTTTGCATTATGCTTAATACTTTTAATTAATTAGTTATTGGTTAGATGTTTTGATTGTACATTGGTGCTCTCAAAAAAATATTGATATTTGTAACTTAATTTTGAATCCCATTAAGTTTACGTAAGATACGAATATACTTGCATACGTAATGTAATGAATACATTGAATCTTTAATTATACTAATTCACATAAGAATATAACGAATTAATAGATTGAAAATATTTTCATTATAACTCTAAAAAAAAGTTAATGAATATTTTTAAAATTCTTGATTATTAACCATAGTTTTAAACTAAGTTAACAAGAATAGGCAACATTAATTTTGATTACTTTAAGTAAAATTATATATTTTAGAGCTCTTATTGGTATTGATTTTATCTTTATCTTTGCTTGATTTATTTTAGTTAGTTAAATTTAACACAAATCATTTCATTATTCAAGTTATTTAGATAATATTAAGATAATATAAATTGATAGTTAGATTATAAATAATTAATTTTTATGAGAACAATATTATTTATCACTTTATTACTTGTTTATGATAGTGTGCAGTATAGTATTTTGATAACAAAAATATTAAAGGTTTCATAATGTTACTCATTGCCAATGACTGCTACTTTTTTATGGAGGTTCTACATACTTTATGGGGTGTGATATTGAATGCCAAAAAAAAACTTGAGCTATACATTCTTAACACTTATTGGTTTTAGAAAGAGTAACAACTCAACGGTTTGACAATTGGTATCAATTGTTAGATTATTTGTTTCTTTGATTTCTTTGTTTTTAAATTGTTTACATGTTATTCTTGTGATCTAAAAAGAGAAATAACTTGATAAATATTATAAATCTGTGATATCTAGTTTCATAAATTTAGAGAGTTTTCTTTTAAATATTTGTTAAGAGTTTTTTTGTGTCATTTAGAAAAAGACTTATACTTATTAAAGAGAGTTCAAAAGTAATTGGTAAGGAGATCTTGCTGAATTAAGTAGAAAGAAGTTTGACATATTAAGGCGAGAGGATCTCGCTGAAAAGTTCATTTAAAAATATTCAAACTACGACAACAAATATAAGAAGGTAGTATTATTTTATTTAAATTCATTAATGCTTGTAATCATCATTTTTTTAATAAATTATTTTTTTTAGGCATAACTTCGTGGACGTAAAATTGAAAAATTTGAACAACATTAAAATTTAGTAATTTTTTATTTATTTTGTATTATTTTTACTTGATTTAATTAATTGGTTAATATTAATTAAAGTTGGTAAAATTCAACATAAACAAATCTTTCAAAAGAGATACAATTTATTTTCAATTTTATATTACTCAATGATTTATTTTGTAGAATCTACTTTTACAAAGATGGTATTGTAGCATGTAGTGCATGCAAATCATTATCTCGTAAATAGTAAAATATAAAATCTAATTATGAATTTTTAGATTTTTAACTCTATAAATTTTTGATTGATGTATAAAATATGCTATAACTCAACAAAAATTCACCAAAGAAGTTAGATTTAACATGTGATGTCACAATTATGATATTTAATGAAAAGAATTTAAATATATTTCAAAAATTTCTAAAATATGGTTTTAAAAGCATAAAATAATTAATAATATAATTAAAAGAATTTGGAGACTTATTTTTGTAGTTTTTATTAAAAAATTATTCAAAAAATTATAATTTGTTGTGGAAAAGTTATGCAAGAATTATTAACCGAGAAAAATATAATTATAAAGCTATTAGAGATTAGGGAGACACGAAGTTATTTGATTCAGTAACAATAAAAAGGACACTGAATAGATTTAGGGATTCAATAAAACCTCAATTGAGATATAGGAGTCAAAATCTAGGACAAATATATAGTTTTGTACAAAAGAATAAATAATATTTGTGTACCTAAGACCTTGATGCTAGTTAGATATTGTTATGGTTATGAAATGAAGCAGGTGGGGTTGAAATTTCTTTTAGAAGTGTTTAAATTTTTATAATTGCAAGATATATATATATATATATATATATCTGTGTGTGTGTGTGTGTTAAATTAAAAATGTTAGAAAAGCACAATGGTCATAAGTCTTCTCAATAACAATGCATAAAAATATACAAAATCATTTTGGTATAAAATAGAATTAATCATGAATTTATTGTACGTCAACACATCTAATATGGTCTTATCTAGTACCCATGAAAGTGAAGGGCTATAACATTTAGAAAAAATTTATTGATAGTGTATATATAATAGATTTTCTTTATCTTGATGTTTTTAATAAAAAAAAGATAGTTAATCAAAATTATAATTTAATTATTATTTTTTTATATATAATATTTATCTTTAACTCTTTTTGTTATTTTGTTGAATATATTTTATGTTTTATATGTTATAATCACTATCATAAAACTATTCTTCAATAAAATGATATGGATAAAAATTGATTGTCTTTCTTGAAAAGAAATATTTGAGATATATGCTTTATTGATATATCTTTAATTACGCTATTTTTCAACTACACTCACTATTCTTTAAGATATAAAAAAAATATATCTCTAAGCTCACAGATATTAAAACTATGATATACTATATTAGGTCATACAAACTTGATTAAAAGTTTTAAAAAAGCCATAATCTCATTAGTAAATGAAACAAATATTATGCATTCAAAATGTCATATATTTAGCAAGATCCAAAAGAAATATGCTCGTAAAAACTAGTGAAATTTTATGCAAATATAAGTGTACGATATCGTAAATAAGTAATAAAAAATAAGTAAGTACTATTTTCGTAAAGGTTAACTATTTACATTTTAAATACTAATTTATACTATCCTAATTTTATCTAAATAACTTAAATAATAAGACGATTTATATTAAAATTAACTAACAATTAAATCAAAATAAACAAAGAAAAGGTTAAGAATAACTAGATAAAGAGAATTCCAGATTATTTAACTTCGTGAAATTAATCTGTTAGGACTTCATTTATTCATAATAACCAAAATTTCAATTCATGATTAATAATCAAGAACGTTACAATTATTTGTTAGCCTTTTATTGTTATAATAAAATTTTTTTAGAATATTAATCTATTATATTCTTATATAAATTAAGACAGTTAAAAATATATTAAGTACTATAGTTTCACAAAATAATTACATAAAATATGTAAGTATATTCTTATTTTATGTAAATTTTATGTCATTCAATATAATAAATCATAAATCTTTTTTTTTTTAGGATTTCATTATGAAGATAAATTTTGAATACTTTATATAAATAGAAATCATAACATCATAATTGTCTATATCATTACCTTAGAAAATAAATGTAGCTTATAATGACAAAAAATAACATCTTACGCATTATATTGAACGTTCTTAATGAAGAAAAAAAAATAAAGAAAGAAATCCAATTTGAATTGAAAACTTATATGATAAGATTTTATCACTTTTCTTTAAACTCTTCAAATTCTTTTTTTATTCTCATTTTTTTTTCTCTTTGGTGGCTTTCTTTTCTCCTATAGTAGCCCTTTCTTTTTTCTTTCCCATTTTCCCCTTTATATATGTTTTCCAGAAAGCCTAAAGCAGCACCCAACTATCGTTGGATGATTAGAATAAAACTTAATTTTTTCTTATTCCGCCAATTAGCACCTAAGCCATCCTTCTAAGAGCCTATGTGCTTAATACTATTCATGATTCATTGTTCACTGTGGTTGAGGATTGTAACAAAATTACTATAATAACACACTATAGCAAGGTTATTATAGCAGTACCTAGGCATTATGTTATATGTTTTATAGCTAATTTTATGTCATTTTTTTTTTCCATTTTAGCTTCTAGGCACTACTTATTAGGCACTTGGACACATTACTCTCTATTTCTTATTAATTTTGAGCCATTTTAACATGCATATGGTTTGCCATTTTCATAAATCCTGGAAAAACAAGTAAAATATTCATTAAAAAGTGATAAATTATCATAGACAATCTCAATGTTAATTTAATGATATTTAAAAATATGATATAAAACACGCTTATGAATTGTTGATTTTAAGAATATCTGCCAAAATGAATATCGTATAGATATTCAAAATGAAAATAATGTAGAATATCATTTAAGAATATCTTTGCATTACTTTTAATGTCTCAGGCAAGTAAAGTATGTTAAAAAAGCTTCTAACTTTATTATTTAAGTTGTAGTAAAGAACTATAAATGAATTTGTGAGCTACATAGAGATGAACCAAAGTTGATTTATTTAAAATATTTATGTAGTGACATTATTGTCTTAGTCATTTAGGATCTGCAATGATCATAGAATAATTAAAAATTCTTGTAGCTATGTATTAAAGAATTAGAAGATTTTATTTTCCAATGAGAATATTTGAGGCAAAATTAGTGGTTAGACTATCTCTTTCCAAAGTTCATTTGAGTTCCCATTATTCTTAAAGAGAAATCAATGAGACATTTGTAAGTTTATTAGATCATTTTGTTATTTGATTGTCTTCATTGATAAATTTGTTCATTGGTTATATATTTGTTTATTATCTAGTTATAATATTTCATGTTATACCCTGACCTAGAGAGTGCATATTATAGAATATCAAAATAGTCATGAAATATTTTGCTTGTGAACCCCAAAGAATATAGGATGAGTCGAGAGTGTATACTAAAGTTAATACAGTAATAATAATGCCCATCATCTCCATGAAGAAACAAATGAAGATCTAACCTAAAAGTAATGAAATGAAGGAGTAAGTATAAGATATAAAACTTAAAAGATTTGAAAGTATTGGGATACTAAAATAATTTTAAATTTACGTCCATTTATTAGTCCACCCTTACATCATTTTAAAACCTATTTATACAATTAAAAATATATTATAAACAATGTGTTTAGGATTGTGTTTGTTTCCTTTATAAGAAATGTTACTATGGTTGAGGTAAACACTTAAAACTACTATTGAATTTCGTTATATTAAAAAAAATCATAAAATTATTAAATAATATGAAATCTATTTCACATTTTAGTTTATAAAATTAGTTTACAAATATTAATTTGCCGAGTCATGGCCTAACTCATTGACTTTGGCTCGAATAGCCACATGGTGACAATTGTGACATTGTGACATTGCTTTTCTTAGGTGGACTCTATAATAACATTATCCTTTACACCAACTCCACCTAACACCATATCATCTATACAGTCTTTACAAATGTCTATTCATTAGCTACTTCCTGTAGGACTACAACAATACCAATACATCATAAATAAGCGATGTTTATAAGACCAAGCATTTAAAATATATACATATATATCCTAAAGGTTTTTTTCAATAAAATATAATCGTAAATATACAAAATAATAGTGAATAATCAATCCACATACCTTATTTAGAACAAAATCATTTATATATTAACCTAGCATTCTAATAACTCAAAACAATCTAAAATAATTTATTAAAACAAAGCATATGATTTAAAACAATTTTCAAATGAGTTAAATATTATACACAAGTCACTCATAGTTTGGGATAGGATATACATTGTGTCACTGGTCCTTACACTAACTTGGATCTCCTCATAACATATCGGTGCCTCAAGAACACATATTCATTTCTATTAAAATATAAACTCTACTAAAATGCTTATCTACCTTAATATATAATATGCATGCATGATGAATATAAATCTTTACATTGAAATATAGATTAAGGCTCAAGTCTATATAAAATTATTTATAGAAAATAGTATTCTATAAAATTGAAAAGATTCTTAAACATGCTTTAGAGTTTTTTATTGAAATAAAATCTAAGAGCAAAAATAGCACTTGAGGACCATTAAAAGTGGTTGAATAGTAAAAAACAGGAAACATGTTTTAAAAAACCATTTTAAAGCTCATTAAAATTTTTAGTCAAAATTAACTTTTAGGGATAATTTAGTAATTTTAAAAAAGATAGAGTTAAAATTTTAAAAATTATTTCTTACAAAATAAACTAGACTTTTTAAACTTTTTAATTAATTTTGAATTACTCAATTTGAAGGCTATTTGGGGTTCATAAGTGGTTTGCATAATAAGAGGATAAATTGCTCAGTGTCGTGGTGTGCTACGGTATCGTACTATAGTACTCGTGCTACAGTAGCTTACCGTAGCATTTGAATTTCAAAAATAGAACCTCAGGACCGTGGCATCAGGTCAAAAATTTGCACAGTAAGAAATAGCAAAAAAATAAGAAATAAATATTTTCACAAGATAAATGAAATTTAAATTAATCATGTAAGTACTTATTGAAAAATATTTTAAGAGTACTACAACTTCGTGTTTAATAAACATTGTTTCATAAGTCAACAAAATTATAAGAATGTCAAAATTTACAAAAATTTGTTATACCGTTTATCAATATCAAACTCAATTTTTTATAAATTGACTTGAAACCAAACTTTAAATCTAGTTTCTAAATATCAAAAATAAATATTCAAAATTCAAATCAAGCTCAAAATACCTCTTAAATTGAAATCTAACTCAATAAAAATAAAAATCTAAATCTAATTTAACACTAAAAGTTCTTGCCATTTAATTTATCTTTATATAACAAAATCTAATGGTAAGGTTTCTTCATTCTCACATAATCCATATTCAATCATCAAAACATCAAAATCAAGTTCAAAACTCAAAACCTAAACCATAATGTAAATATGCCCATTTTTATTATTTAAGCTAAAATACATGAATAATTGAAATTTAAATGTTAAGAATGTTGGTATATACCTTAAATTTAATAGTATTTTAGATATTCAGTATATTTATATCATGATATTTTTATTTATATATATCATTTGATTATTTTATTATTACATATCTATATTTAATAAATGTAATAATGTTGTTAAAATAGTAAATTTAATTAGTTGGATACTATTTTTAAATGTCCATAGTCAAGTATTATTATAAATAGGATAACAATGATATATGAAAACTGGTATGTGTAGTGACTTATAATAACTTATGTGTGTTACGATAATAAATATTAAGTTAACATATGAGTATAAGTTAGTGAACTAATGTACTGTACCCACCCATCACGAGAATACTATATAGATTATTATATGAGTGTCATAAACAATTTTTATAGTGACAATGGTGTATGTGATCTTTGGACTTGAGATCACCATAGTTCTCAGTATAGAGAATAATATATTTTAATATTTTTAAATGTTATCTGTAATAAAATAGACTATAAAGAAAATAATCAAATATATCATAATTCGTGTAGAAGAATGTGTGTGATAAAAAAAAAAAGATTTGTCCCTCTTATATAATTAAGCTCTTTGATTGAATGAGATTTTGAAAAATATATAGTTATGTTCAAATAAGTTAATATGTGATATTAACTTTATTTGATAGAATAAATCTACTCAAGATATTAAATAAATATAATTGAATTGTACAAAAATGATATATTCTACATATCGTGTTCAATTAAAATATTTAAGATAAAAAATTAAATTATATAGTAATATTGGTTATGGATAAGGTGACGTCAAACTACTGACATTTTTATCACTTGAGTGCTCATGATGTATTGTTAGACACTACTTATTACTTATAACACTAAAATTGAATTTTAGTATTATTACCAATATTACGAGAATTTATTGGGTCACATTAATATCATGAATAATATATATATATATATATATATATAACCCTAAATAAATTTAGAATTCTTTGAGTTATTTGAGTATTAATTTTAACTAAATTCATTATGTAAAGATTAGACTAAACTTATTAGTACTTATTTTACTAAATAAATTAGATTTTATAAGAAAGTTTAACTAAAAAGTTTAAGTCAAAATTAAAAATCTAAAATAGCAATATATAAATATGTGGTATTTACATTTTTTAAAAGGTATGTTTATGGTTTGTTTTGCGTTTTTGCTCTTGAGAAAAAAAAAATACACAAAATATCACATACTCAAATCATAAGAGTTAATACTCAAATTAAATTTCTAATCACGTGGATAACACAGAGATGTAGAGAAATTTGAATTGTGTTCATAGTTTAAAAAAAAAACTATCTAAATAGTGTTATATACGTATTTATTGCATTGAAATATATACATATAATAACATTAAAATTTATCACATAGTTATTGAAAAGTAAATGATTTTTTTTTTTGTGTAATTTTACTACATGTTTATGTACTGATTTACTTACAAATAATGGTTAGAAATCTTTCCCAAATTCAAAGAAAGCATTGTAAATTCATAATAAATTATTGAATTCAACTTGCCTAATTTAAGGTTTAAAACCCTAATTAAATTTCTGAAGAAAGAAAGTGAAACCTTTGAAGAAAATACATGAAGAAGTGAAAAAAAATATTAGAGGGATTAATTTGAATGAAAAATGGAGAAGAAATAGAGATTGATCAAGTATAAGATGGGAGATGGGAGGAAAAAGAGAACAATGGAGGGGGAGAAAAAAATGAACACCAAAATGGGTAGAGGAAGAATAAGAAATTAGCTTTTTAAAGGCTTTAAGGCCATTTGACAAAAATATCCTTCTCTTTTTTAAAATTTTAAAATTGTCATTTGCTAATTAAATAAAATAAATAAATAAATAAATAAAATTTTAACTCATAAAAATAAATAATTAGCCTCAATAACGTATCAACTAGTCATTATATGAGAAAATGCATGAAAACATAATTTAAATACAAGAAGACTAAATTACTCCTATGATCCAAAGGACAAGTTTTACATTATATGTGCTCGATTTATTGCACATATTATCAATTGAAAGCATAATTATCTAACTATCCAATCAAAAACTACACATCTAGATAATATTATTAAGTTTACTTTTAAGACATTTAATAATTATTGTATATCAGTGGATATTGATATGAATTTTTATATATTCTACTTATTCATATATAAAATGAGTTCGTTGAATCACTCATTAAGCACATCAAATAATTGCTTGAACTTTATTATTATGCACTAAATTTTCATTTTATGTATGGTACATGTTTTCCATATTGCAACATTAATTCATCTTAAATAATAGCCTATCATCAATACTTCTTGCTTGATGGGAACCTTGAAAATTTGAACCACCTTTTGACAAAGTGGCCTTCATGATGATGGATCTTGAATTATTGTACCACCTTTTGAAAAAGTGGCCTTGATTATGACGAATTATGAATAATCTGCCTTGATCATTACGAATCTTGAATAATCTGGCTTGATGATGACGAATTTTGAATAATCTTGAGTCATTGAACCACCTTTTTGACAAAGTGGCCTTCATGATTGATGTGGGTCCCGTAGGTTGAATAGTATTACCGAAGTTGTTTGTCTTTTTTTGATCATAAGATCTTGAATAATTTTGCAACGACATTTTTCTTGTCTTAGTTTGAATGATTCCTTTTGTCAGTAGTCAAAAGGGTCTTGAAATAATGGACCATCAAAGGGGTCGTCTGAAACTTTGTTTGAATTTGTTGAAGATTCTTTGCTGTTATCTTCCATTTGCTTGATTATTTCATCAAATAGTTTTGTATATATTTTCTTTTTGTCTTTTCTTGTGGAGTTTGATTCTTTGTTTTTGCTGACTACGGTTGGAGCTGAAGTTGTAGATGCCAGTAGAGTTTTCTTGGAGACTTCTTTGATTGCTTTGGTTATTTTGTAACCAACTTGCTTCCATTTTTGCATTGTGATGAGGGAGACCCTGTTGAGGTCAAATATGACCCACCATTTGATTCGAAATTCCCTTACAAAGGAAAGGTTACAGTTTGGGTAAAATCGGGTTACCGCATAATGTCATGAAAGTATCCATGATATTTGAAAATCCATATGGAAGGCTAACTGTTGAGAAATATGGTGACTTGGCATATTGTCTTTGTACCAGGGTAGGGACAAATGGCTGATTTGTCCTGGATAAATTGATTCTGTTGGTCCAAAGAAAAACCACCACTCTTCGAACCATGTTGGAAACAGTTTTGGGCAATTTTCACTAAATTGAATAAACCAGGAATGGTCATAGCTTTTGACATAGAACATGTTGTACCATGCTCTTTGATAATCAATAAAATTGTAGCCGTTTGGAATGAAAGGGATGGAAAATTGACGGGTTGTGTGTAAGGTGATAAAATCACTTGAAGTAAGCACTTGTTTAACTTTGCAAGTTGAGTAAGCTATGTCATCTGGATTTTGGGATTTCGGTGATGAGTAATTTCTACAGAATTAATGTCAATAAGAACTAATTCGTAGAATTTGCGGTTCTTGTTTAAATCATCAGTAATAAATTGGGTTTCTTTGGTAAAGAGTTTTCTTGCCAAAGTTTGGATTTCTTTGACTGAAACAGGTTGGGAATATGGAGTAATTTGGATATGTATGACTGGGTCTTTTATTTTGTAGGAGGATTTTTGGAATTGTATTGAGGGGGAACCTTCATGTTTCTGGGTAGATGACCCAGGTTGGGTAGAAGACTCTATTTTGAGCAATTGAGAATAAGAGAGAGGAGGAAATTGAGAGAGAGGAGTATTACTTGGTTGTTGTTTCTTCATTGCATAGTCTGAGGCTTTCATGATTTGCTTGTTGGCCATAGTGTTTAAGTGTTTGGTTTACCTTGCAGGAACTCTCTTGTGAGATAATTTGGGAGAGAATTATCTTCGCCCTTTATAGAGGCGATTTGAAAATCAAAGTTGGAAAGAATTGCTTGCCATCTGGCAAAGATTTGTTTTGAAACAAGATTTTTGACGTCTTTTTCTAAAACTTCTTTTGCAGATTTGCAATCAATTCGAAGTAAGAAATTTTTGTTGAATAAATTATCCTGAAATTTCATGATGCACAAAACAATTGACAAAATTTTTTTTTTGATTGTTGAGTAATTTTTTTGAGATCCGAGCCAGATACCTGAACGATATCTAACAATTGATTCCTTATTTGACCCATCTAACCTTTGTTTAAGAATTCCTCCATATCCTATGTCCGAAATATCTGTTTCTACAATAAGAAATGCACTAGGATTAGGAATTGTTAGGCATGGTATGACCTTGACTTTGTTCTTGATCATCTTAACTACTTGAGTATGTTGATCTGTCCAAGGAATCGGGTTCTTCTGTAATCTCTTGTATAATGGTTCACAGATTTGCCTAATATTTGGAAAGAAATCTGCTACATAGTTGAAAGATCCTAAAAATCTCTGTAATTGGGTTTTTTTTTGATCTCATATGGAAATTTGGAAGCAAATTCAATAGTCCTATTGATTAGTTGAATAGTGCCTTGGTAGATTTCATGATCTAGAAATCTGACTTTGGTTTGAAAAAGTTTCATTTTGGTGGCCGACACTACTAAGCCATTCTTTTTGACTACTTGGAGGAAAATGTGAAGGTGTTTGAAATGTTGTTCTATGAATTTGGAAAATACTAGTACATCATCAATGTAGACAATGAAAAATTGAGAATAAGGGTTGAATATTTCATTCATGATATTCTGAAATTCTGAAGGGGCATTTTTGAAACCAAATAGCATCACGTTCTATTCATAATGTCTAAATGGTACGGTAAATGCGATTTTGTACCTATTTTGTTCTATGATTTAGATCTGCTAAAATCCATTTTTCATATCAAACTTGGAAAATATAGTGGAGTCATATAATCTTTTGAGTAGATCCTTTTTATTGGGGATTGGATACCTAATCCACTGTAAAACCTTGTTTAATGGCTTGTAATTGATGATTAACCTAGGAACTCCTCGTTCTATTTCAGAATTTTTGTTGACATAAAAGGCATAACAGCTCCAATGGGATTTTAATTTACGAAGGAGATTTTTATTGAGTAAATCTTGAATTTCTTTTTTGCAATGTTCAAGGAGGTCATGATTCATTTGGATAGGTCTGGCTTTGGTAGGTATTTGTCTTTCATTGAAATCTTTTTCGTAAGGTAATTGAATAATATGCTTTTTCCTTTCCCAAAAAGCATTGGGTAGATCCGAACACACTTGTTTTTCAAAAAACTTTTGAATATCAGATATTTTTGTCTGGATAGTAAGGTTTTCTCATTGTTTTTCTATTTTGGAATAATGAATTTCTTTTTGTAAGGCTTGAATGTGACTTTTTTTGTTTTTTATAAGATTGATTTGTTTACTAATAGAGTTTTGTTGGAGTAAAGTTATTTCTTTGTTATTGATGAGGGACAAGAAAGTAAAGGTGATTTGGGTTTCTAGTACTTGAGTATGGATTACTTTGTCGTCTACTTGAAAAAGATAAATTTGAGTAAGAAAAGGTGTGCTTAAAATGATATTTTGACTAAAATTTTTGACTAAGATAAAGCTATTCTTGAAGCAATAGTTCTGGTTGCAGATTTGGACTTTGGATAGTTTGTACCTAACATTGAGATTTGATCCATTTGCACTATTAAGCCTTTCGTAGGTTTTTTCGTAATATTGGGTTGGAACGATACTGATATTGATATGCCATTTTTAAAAATTGATCCTATTAATAAGTTGAATAAAATCACTATCACCTAATTGTTGTTCGGGGTCAAGGACTTGACTTGGTTCAGCTTGCCGATTTGCAATTTCAACTTGCCGATTTGCAATTTGGTCATCTATAATGGCTTTTCCTTTGTTCTGGGTGTTTTCTAACAATTCTAACCTAACATTGGTTTGAAGCTGTTGGATTTGTTGCTCTTGGAGTTTCTGGTTTAAATCCTTGATTTGTTTCTTGAGTAACGTAACCTCTTCCTGAAGTTCTCATGTTGTAACCTGTCTAAAAAGGTTTTGAGTAGGGTATTTATCGAAGATTTTGTTGAGGCTGAAAGGTTCTGGGTTGTTGACTTGGTTTTCTTGGGTAATGATTTCCTTGAGCTTGAGTAGATACTCTCTCTTAGTGTCTGGATCGTCAATCTTGTCTATGATATCTAAGAGGAATTGTTTGTCTTGCTTATTTCAACTGATCATATTGATGCTAGTACAATTGCATATATCATTAGAACAACTACAATTCTGAGTGTCTTTGCTACTGCTACTAGGGTTGTCTATTTGTTGGATTTCATCAGAACTAGCTTGAGTACTATTTGAATCTTCACTTAATAGAAGTTGTCTAAACTTTTCTTTAAGGTCATCTTAGTCTTTGAAGATTTCGTTGGTTTTGTTTTTGGTTCTACAATTGTTTGAGGTATGTCCAGGCTTTTTGCAAATCCAACAGACTAAATCTTTTTTGGACTTTCTATTGGGTCGGTATTGATTTTTGTACTTCCTATTGGTTTTATAATAAGACTCATTGAATTGGGCTTTTTGTTTTCTGAGCTTGGAATAGTAGGCAATGTGTTTAAATTTGGTCTTATTTCTACGGGATGGTGGTTGGATTTTTTCATAACCATATTGTTGACAAAAGCTTCCTACAGTTTGACTAAATGAGTACCTTTCGGTTTTCTTTTTTTCCTTTTGTTCTTGGCATAATGCCAATCCCTCATTTTTGACAAAAGCAAACAATTGACTATAAGTAATTGAATCCCAAGGAATTGAGATTCCTCCTGTAAATTCAACTAACTGTTTAAGTATTCTATCACTAAAGAATTTGGGTAAACATAAAATGAATCTTTCTTTCCAAAAAGACGCAGTACAGTCTTATCTTTGAAAAATATGGGTGATGAAGACGTCTTTGTACCATCTAAAGTCTCATAAAGTTGGACACCTAAAATTGGTTAAAACTATTTTTGAACTTTGCAATTCTTCTTAAGGGTTGCCTATGAAATGCATTCCTATGGTATGGATAAGGACTTCTACAACATTTTGTTTTTAATGTTCGGTAATGAAACCTTGATCATCTTCAATTTGGATTTTTTCACTGTGGTTTAAGATGCTTTGTTGAGTATGGATACTTAAACTATTGTCCTACCAGTACCTAAGGGATCCAGTGAATCCTGCAATTATGTACTTGACAGCTGTGTGGTCTGTATTTTTGAGTGCTTTGTAGGCTATGGCGGCCATACCTATTTCTTGGAGTAGGTTCATGATTTCATATTCGGATCGGCCATCTATATTCCACTCATAAATGGCTTCTCTAGTGTATTGGGTATTAACATATTTGGATTTTTCTTCATATTGAATATCAGGCGGGGTAGGTCTTGGGTAATAGTTTCAGGTTGAACTATTCCTCCAATTGATTTTGGGCCTTTGTTGTCTTTGGACTCTATCTATTTGAACGGGCTCTGTGTCACTAGTCTGCACACTATTAGTTTCATCGATAGTATTGACATTGGATGAGCCTAGTAACATTGTCAATTTTTTGTTGATTTGGTCTAAAATGTCTATTTTTGAAAAGGTGATTTGTTCCTGTTGTGACTGTGGTAAATTGTAAGGTTTGAATAACGATGGTGAAACATTAGAAGGAAATTGGTTAGGCTGTTTGGTTTGGATGTTATCCAACTTGTCTTTGATATGGCTAACCTGTTTGGAAATTGTGTGAAGAATTTGACTCTGGTAGTTGTTTTGTTCGTAGACCTTTTTGATATCACCTAAGTTTGTAGTATTTGTATTGGGTCTATTGTCAGCTATCTTAAATGGAGATGCCGGAATACTATTCTCAGAAACCTTAAAATTGATGGATTCTAATGGTGGATGGACAGATTGAATAATACCATGATTTTTGGTTTCCCATTTCCTGAGTTTACTATAATTGACATTGATATCGATGGTTTTGAAAGGGTATTCTATGTTATGGTTGTCTAAATACATTTAAAACCATGTAAAGAATGGGATGTTGACCTTGAGCCTATTCATTTCTTCATACCAAACTTCTCTAATTCGGGTACGTTTTGTTTCATCAAAAGTTTTGTAGAACCATTCTACCTTGGGTTTATTGTTTTTGCTCTTGAAATCTTGTCTAAGAAAATCTTTGTCAATTTGAAAATTGTCGTTGGTAATCATATTGATGGATTGGAAGTCAGACAATGTGGGGGATCCGGGAGTAGGAGTTTGTTGAGGTATTGGTTCAGCTATGGGATTTGAGTAGCTAACAGAATTTTGAGTTTCTACCTCTTTTATCCTATTTGGTCTAGAAGTTGAAAGCATTAAAAATGATGACCTAGCAGCTTGGAATTTAACAAAGCTGCTTGGTGTTCTTGGTTGTCTAAAGGAATTGAATCTAAGTAAAACTTGACCATCAGAGGTTTCTATTGCTTGTTTAAGAACTTTTTGTACTAGGTTTCTTGGAACCTGTGGGTTTTGGAATCTCCATACATCTGGAATGGTAATTTCATTCCATTAGAGGAGTTTTGGGGTATAAGTAAAGGTTGGTGTATCTTCTCTTTTCATTTGAATACTAAGCATGGTTGTCTCTCCTCTATCGTCTTTGAGTAAGCATTTTGGATTAAACTGAGAAGTGATTTGACTAAAGTAAATACTGTAAAGTAGCATGTAACCTTGTCTATGTTGAGTAAATTTGGTTTCTTGGGCATGAATGTTGAGTACGAGAGTGTCTAAAATGGTTGGATCTAAAAGCCTTACTTGAAAATTTGGAGTACAGTTGAAATATATGGAACTGTTGCACAAGTTTGACTGGACTATTCCTAAGATGGAATTCTCGAATTTGAGTAAAGTTTTGTCTCTAAGCATGAGTAAAATTGGAGAATCTAATCCTGTTCTTGAAAGGGGTTTGATTGCAATTTGAACTAACCCAAAATGGAGATAGTTGAAACCTTGTTCTTTGTATCTATTGATGGCTGTGGAATTGAGTAATTTAATTTCTTCAAATTTATTTTGAAGAGAAAAGGTTTCTTCGTGTTCCTTGATTGAGCTTGTGGTTTTGTAGTCAAAGTAACCTATGTCATAAATTGCGCTATAGGGGATATTGGGTAAGGTATCCTTCTTGATTTTTTGACTAAAGTTGGTAATTTTGGTCATGAGTTCTCTGAATTTGATCACTCTGGGGTTATCTTTGGTTTTAGAACCAAACATCTTTCTAATTGAAGAAGACATAATTAAAATTATTACTGAATAATAATCCTAGAACTACACATCAAAATTATCAACAATCAAATATGTCAAAACACAAAATCCTGGAATCAAAGTAGCTACTGGAACACCTAGGCTTACCAACGGTCTTATGGCCTCCCTCGGGACTTATTGCCTGGAACACCCGGCTTGCCAACGTATGAACAGCTCTCACTATTACGACCCTGATTCTTCGAATCCTGTATCTTAAAACACTTGAATGATAATAACTTCTCTATGTAACCCTAAAACTCTTAAACAATAATAATCTATTTTATTTTTTCACCGTTGGTAAGCTCAGGTGTTCCAGTAGTTTCTTTGATTTTAGAATTTTGTGTTTTAGAACATTTGGGTAATTCTAGTCTCAAAGTGTCGATCTAAAACTTCTTGTACAACAATAATTTTTTCCTATATCTTTGTTCATCAAAATACTAGATTTATTAATTTATTGATTTTTTGGTGATCTACCTATGATAGTGATGGTAGACCGGTGGAAAGGTTTGGCATGGGGAATTGACATGTTGTATTGTTAAATTTACCTTAATATAGTCAATATTGTAGTTTGGTTTTATGGTATGTTCAATATGGAAGTCAATATAAGAAATTGATGAATGAAAAAGGAGTTTGATTCGATAATCAGCAAATGGGTATTCGAAACCTATTATTGGTATTGGACAGTACATTCTAACACCATAATGGTTTCTTATGAAATCTGGATCATCTAAAAGAAATTGAGTTTGAGATGAATGTTGAGTACGAGAAGAGGATGGTTGATTGTTTTGAGAAGAAAAGGATAGAGGATATTGTAACCTGGGTATATCCTCTTGTTGATCTTAAAAGAAGAAGCTATTTCTTCCTTCTATGGTTGTTTGGATGGTTTGATCATAAGGATTCTTGGGAAGATTTGAGTTTTTGGTTTGAGTAGGTTGAGTGGGTTTGAGTAAGTTGAGTGAGTTTGAGTAAGAAGGGGTTTTTCCTAAAGTTCACTCAGAGCACTAAAGAATTTTTTCTCTCTCCTTTCTAAGAGATCTCCCGTGAGCTTCTTACAAACCTTGTAAGACTTGTAAGAACTCTCTTGGAAGATCTCTGTTTTTTAGCTCTGCTTAAGGCTATTGGTTTTGAGTCCATTTATACATGCTAAAATGGACTATTATAATTAAATGATTGAAGAAACATAATGATGTTTCCTTTTGAAAGTTTGTCTTCGTGCTTGATTGGAATCTTGAAAATTTGAACCACTTTTTGACAAAGTAGCCTTCATAATGACAGATCTTGAATTATTGTACCACCTTTTGAAAAAGTGGCCTTGATCATGACGAATTATGAATAATCTGCCTTGATTATGACGAATCTTGAATAATCTGGCTTGATGATGACGAATCTTAAATAATCTTGAGTCATTGAACCACCTTTTTGACAAAGTGGCCTTCATGATTGATGTGGGTCCCGTAGGTTGAATAGTATTTCCAAAATTGGTTGTCTTCTTTTGCTTATGAAATCTTGAATAATTTTGTTCTGACAGTTTATTTGTCTTCTCTTGAATGATTCATCACGGTTGGCTTCCAAACTTGTTGATTTTGGTCATGAGTTCTCTAGATTCTAAAAATCTAAAGTTTTCTTGAAACTCTTAAAACTTAATTTACATAAATTTTAATAACCTAGTTTTTTGACTGAACAAGACAAATTCAAAACTATTATCGAACAATAATATTAGATCAGAGAAGCTACTGAAACACTTGAGCTTACCAACGGTCTTACGACCTCCCTCGGGTATTATTGCCTGGAACACCCGGCTTGCCAACATATGAACAGCTCTCACTGCTGCCACCCTGACTCTTCGAACCATGTATCTTAAAACACCTGAATAACAATAATCTCTCTATATTTTACTAAAACTTCTTTTGTGGATTTGCAATCAATTCGAAGTAAGAAATTTTTGTTGAATAAATCATCCTGAAATTTCATGATGCACAAAACAATTGACAAAATTTCTTTTTTGATTGTTGAGTAATTTTTTTGAGGTTCGAGCCAGGTACCTGAATGATATCTAACAATTGATTCCTTATTTGACCCATCTAACCTTTGTTTAAGAATTCCTCCATATCCTATGTTCGAAGAATCTGTTTCTACAATAAAAAATGTACTAAGATTAGGAATTATTAGGCGTGGTATGACCTTAACTTTGTTTTTGATCATCTTAACTACTTGAGTATGTTGATCTGTTCAAAGAATCGGGTTCTTCTGTAATCTCTTGTATAATAGTTTACAGATTTGCCTAATATTTAGAAAGAAGTTTGCTACATAGTTGAGAGATCCTAAAAATCTCTGTAATTAGGTTTTTTTTTTTGATCTCATATGAAAATTTGGAAGCAAATTCAATAATATGAAAATTTAAAAAGTTGATAATTGAATAATATACTTTTTCCTTTCCCAAAAAGTATTGGGTAGTTCCAAGCACACTTGTTTTTCAAAAAACTTTTGAATATCAGAGATTTTTGTCTGGATAGTAGGATTTTCTAATTGTTTTTTTATTTTGTAATAATGAATTTTTTTTTATAAGGCTTGAATGTGACTTTCTTTATTTTTTATAAGATTGATTTGTTGACTAATGGAATTTTGTTGGAGTAAAGCTATTTCTTTGTTATTGATGAGGGACAAAAAATGAAAGTTGATTTGGGTTCCTAGTACTTGAATATGGATTCAGTCTGTTGGACTTGTAAAAAACCCGGACATAACTCAAACAATTGTAGAACTAAAAATAAAATCAGCGAAATCTTCAAAGACCAAGATGATCTTAGAGAAAAGTTTAGACAACTTCTATTAAGTGAAGATTCAAATAGTACTCAAGCTAATTCTGATGAAATCCAACAAATAGACAACCCTAGTAGCAGTAGCGAAGACACTCAGAATTATAGTTATTCTGATGATATATGCAATTGTACTAGCATCAATATAATTAATAGAAATAAGCAAGACAAACAATTCCTCTTAAATATCATAGACAAGATTGACGATCCAGACAATAAGAGGGAGTATCTACTCAAGCTCAAGGAAATCATTACCCAAAAAAACCAAGTCAACAACCCAGAACCTTTCAGCCTCAACAAAATCTTCGATAAATACCCTATTCAAAACTTTTTTAGACAGGTTACAACAGGAGAACTCCAGGAAGAGGTTAAGTTACTCAAGAAACAAATTAAGGATTTAAACCAAAAACTCAAAGAACAACAGATCCAACAGCTTTAAACCAATGTTAGGCTAGAATTGTTAGAAAACACCCAGAACAAAGTAAAGCCATTATAGATGACCAAATTGCAAATCGACAAGCTGAACCAAGTCAAGTCCTTGACCCCGAACAACAATTAGATAATAGTAATTTTATTCAACTTATTAATATGATCAATTTTCAAAAATGGCATATCAATATCTCCTTACACATAGGCAATAGTTTTCATCTCAATACAACTGCCTTAGTTGATTCAGGAGCGGAACAAAACTGTATTAGAGAAGGTATCGTTCCAACCCAATATTACGAAAAAACCTACGAAAAGCTTAGTAGTGCAAATGAATCAAATATCAATGTTAGGCACAAACTATCCAAAGCCCAAATTTGCAATCAGAACTATTGCTTCAAGAATAATTTTATCTTAGTCAAAAATCTTAGTCAAAATATCATTTTAGACACACCTTTTCTTACTCAAATTTATCCTTTTCAAGTAGACGACAAAAGAATCCATACTCAAGTACTAGGAACTCAAATCACCTCTAATTTCTTGTCCCCCATCAATAACAAAGAAATAGCTTTACTCTAACAAAACTCCATTAGTCAACAAATCAATCTTATAAAAAACAAATAAAGTCACATTCAAGCCTTACAAAAGAAATTTATTATTCTAAAATAGAAAAACAATTACAAAACCCTACTATCCAGATAAAAATCTCTGATATTCAAAAGTTTTTTGAAAAACAAGTGTGCTTGGACCTACCCAATACTTTTTGGGAAAGAAAAAAACATATTATTCAATTACCCTACGAAAAAGATTTCAATGAAAGACAAATACCTACCAAAGCCAGACCTATCCAAATGAATCATAACCTCCTTGAACATTGCAAAAAAGAAATTCAAGATTTACTCAATAAAAATCTCTTTTGTAAGCCATTAAACAAGGTTTTACAGTAGATTAGGTATCCAATCTTCAATAAAAAAGATCTACTCAAAAGATTATATGACTCCAGTATATTTTCCGAGTTTGATATGAAAAATGGATTTTGGCATATCCAAATCGCAGAACAAGATAGGTACAAAACCGCATTTACCGTACCATTTGGACATTATGAATGGAACGTGATACCATTTGATCTCAAAAATACCCCTTAAGAATTTCAGAATATCATGAATGAAATATTCAACCCTTATTCTCAATTTCTCATTGTCTACATTGATGATGTACTAGTATTTTCCAAATCTATAGAACAACATTTCAAACACCTTCACATTTTCCTCCAAGTAGTCAAAAAGAATGGTTTAGTAGTGTCGGCCACCAATATGAAACTTTTTCAAACCAAAGTCAGATTTCTAGGTCATGAAATCTACCAAGACACTATTCAACCAATCAATAGGACTATTGAATTTGCTTCCAAATTTCCAAATAAGATAAAAAAAAAAACCCAATTACAGAGATTTTTAAGATCTCTCAACTATATAGTAGACTTCTTTTCAAATATTAGGCAAATCTGTGAACCATTATACAAGAAATTACAGAAGAACCCGATTTCTTGAACATATCAACATACTTAAGTAGTTAAGATGATCAAGAACAAAATCAAGGTCATACCATGCCTAACAATTCCTAATCCTAGTGCATTTCTTATTGTAGAAACAGATGTTTCGGACATAGGATATGGAGGAATTCTTAAACAAAGGTTAGATGGGTCAAATAAGGAATCAATTGTTAGATATCATTCAGGTATTTGGCTCGGATCTCAAAAAAATTACTCAACAATCAAAAAAAAAATTTTGTCAATTAATTTGTGCATCATGAAATTTTAAGATGATTTATTCAACAAAAATTTCTTACTTCGAATTGATTGCAAATCTGCAAAAGAAGTTTTAGAAAAAGACGTCAAAAATCTTGTTTCAAAACAAATTTTTGCCAGATGACAAGTAATTCTTTCCAACTTTGATTTTCAAATGGCCTATATAAAGGGCGAAGATAATTCTCTCCCAAATTATCTTCCAAGAGAGTTCCTACAAGTCTTACAAGATTTGTAAGAAGCTCACGGGAGATCTCTTAAAAAGGAGAGAGAAAAAATTCTTAAATGCTTTGAGTGAACTTTAGGAAAAACCCCTTCTTACTCAAACTCACTCAACTTACTCAAACCAAACACTCAAATCTTCCCAATAATCCTTAGGATCAAACCATCCAAACAACCATGGAAGGAAGAAATAGCTTCTTCCTTTAAGATCAATGTGAAGATCAATAAGAGGATATACCCATGTTACAATATCCTCTACCCTTTCCTTCTCAAAATAATCAACCATCCTCTTCTCGTACTCAACATTCATCTCAAACTCAATTTCTTTTAGATGATCCAGATTTCATAAGAAACCATTATGATGTTGGAATATACTGTCCAATACCAATAATAGGTTTCGAATACCCATTTGCTGATCATCGAATCAAACTCCTTTTTCATTCACCAATTTCTTATATTGACTTCCATATTGAACATACCATAAAACCAAACTACAATATTGACTATATTAAGGTAAACTTAACAATACAACATGTCAATTCCCTACGCCAAACCTTTCCACCGGTCTACAATCACTATCATAGGTAAATCACCAAAAAATCAATAAATTAATAAATCTAGTATTTTAATGAACAAAGATGTAGGAAAAAATTATTGTTGTACAAGAAGTTATAGTAAAACATAGAGAGATTATTGTTATTCAGATGTTTTAAGATACAGGATTCGAAGAGTCAGGGTGGTAACAGTGAGAGCTGTTCATACGTTGGCAAGCCGGGTGTTCCAGGTAGTAAGACCCAAGGGAGGCCGTAAGACCGTTGGTAAGCCCAGATGTTCCAGTAGCTTCTCTGATTTTAGACTTTTGTGTTTTAAAATATTTGGGTAATTCTAGTATCAAAGTGTCGATCTAAAATTATTGTTCGATAATAATTTTGAATATGTCTTATTCAGTCAAAAAACTAGGTTATTAAAATTTATGTAAATTAAGTTTTAAGAAAACTTTAGATTGTTAGAATCTAGAGAACTCATGACCAAAATCAACAAGTTTGAAAGCCAACCGTGAGGAATCATTCAAGACAAGATAAAGAAACTGTCAGAATAAAATTATTCAAGATCTCATAAGTAAAAGAAGACAACCAACTTCGGCAATACTATTCAACCTACGGGACCCACATTAATCATGAAGGTCACTTTGTCAAAAAGGTAGTTCAATGACTCAAGATTATTCAAAATTCGTCATCATCAAGCCAGATTATTCAAGATTCGTCATGATCAAGGCAGATTATTCATAATTCGTCATGATCAAGGCCACTTTTTCAAAAGGTGGTACAATAATTCAAGATCCGTCATCATGAAAGCCACTTTGTCAAAAGGTGGTTCAAATTTTTAAAATTCCCATCAAGCACGAAAACAAACTTTCAAAAGAAAACATCATTATGTTTCTTCAATCATTCAATTGTAATAGTCTATTTTAACATATATAAATGGACTCAAAACCAATAGCCTTAGACAGGGCTAAAAACAGAGAGCTTCCGAGAGAGTTTTGCAGATAGCTTACTCCTTACTCTATAAAAGCTTACAATCCCCTGTACAATTCCACCAAAAAATTCATATACAATTTCCTATAAAAATTCAATAAAATCTTTCAATTTCAATCAATTTTATGAAAGAATTGCATTATTAATTTCATTTTCAAATCATATCAAAAATAAAATCCAATTCCAAGATCTATTTCAAATCATAAACAAATTTCAATTTTAAATTAAATTCAATTTGAAATCTTTTTCAAATTTTTTTCAAATTTTCTTCAAAATTTATGAAAATTTTATGATTCCTGGTCGTTTATGACATCATTATATATTTACATTCTACTCATTGTATTCTCATTTGCGACTGTAAACCAGTCAGAGACGATGATACTGATTAGACATAGTCAGAGGAGTGGAAAGCAGCAGAAAAACGGAGTACCGTATCTGAAAAGGAGATTCCAGAATCGTTGAGAAGATAGCAAACAAGGTGGAAAAGAAAGGCAATCTACTAACAGGTCGAGGAGGTTGTAGCAAAAACAATTGCCTCGTCAGTATCAGCAGCAAGCATGAAAACAAGTAGGGAAGATACAAGTACAATTGCTGAAGAAGAAATTTGAGACTCTGGAGTCAGTCTGTTTAGGAAGTTCAACTTATTGAATCCCTTGAAACAACAAGTGCTTTCAAGTGTGCACGTGTAAGCACTAAAATGTAACGTATTGAATGCCAAGGACCTGTTTTCTTAACACTATTTAAATATTAAGACAAAAAAAGAATGTTATACTGATTCAAATATTAATAAGTATTATAAAATATTTTATTTAAATTTTAAACATAAATAAATAAATGCTACCTAAGTATAACGATATTAGGTTGCTATTATGTAGGATGAACTTGATGAAACAGTGATCAATACACACCAAATTTAAGACGAAGGAAATTAAGGAACCTATTCCCAAGACTAACCATATTGTCTATACAGCAAAGACCTTCAAATACAACTTTAAATAAACAATTGGCAAACGCGAATACATTATCATATTTTGATTCTTGTTCTTAATAAAACTAATATTCAAAGGATCAGCACTTGCTCTGTCACAAATTAATGGGACTCTTTAAGGTTTCAGATCATCCTATCTATACTACTCATTCAATCTGGGAAGATAAGATGAGATGAAGAAAAGTAAATAATTTTCAACAAAGAGAAGAAACATGAAATGCAGCAGAAAAACAAACTCAGGGAACGGGGAAACACGAGGAAGGCAATTTATGGTGTTTTAAAGAAAAGTAACTATGATTAGATATTAATTTCCCAAGCCATGATGTTTTATAATAACACAACTAGGATAGCTGCACCAAGTAGAATCAGCAATCAAAGTGAGAAGATTATACAGGAACTGAAACTAAGAGCCAACTAATATTATGTAGGCATAAGCTGCGGGATATGGAGAAACCTTTTTCAAAGTGCACCAACCAACAAATAAAGCAAGCTGCTTCTATTCTGTATGTGTATGTGTATCTGCAATGCCTTCCTCTTTCAAACTCTCCAGCACCTTATGTCCATTTCCAGTTTGTATCACTGTTTGTTCTGAAACAAGCTGACCTACCTTCGCATATTTTTCCATGAATTTATATTCCCAATCTTGTAGAACTTCAAGCTCAGAATCACCAAGGCCTTCAATGTTCCCGGTTAGGTCTTGGGGGTCAAAAGACATAAGAGCCAGGGCTCTGCTTGCATCCCTTCCAGCAAACAGAGCATATGGCCCTCCAGGTCCATAGAACATCCTGCACATAATTCAGGTTTATTAAAATGTTATCTTCACATGAATATACTCATCAATTTGAAGAATAATAATAACCACGCATCAAGATTGATAATAGCAAAAAAATATGGTATTTCATTGCCATGGCTTCAAAAAATAAATTGGAATCCAAAAATAAAAGTACTCATAACGTTTTCACGGTATGCAAGTTAAACCTTAGACTATGACTACAGCGATCTAGTCCACCTTAGATAGAATGTGAAAGTGATTTTAAAGACATTATGTAGAGTATTCAAAGAAACAAGAACACAACATTATCAGATAACGACCAACAGTAATGCAATAGCAAATGAAAAACGCCAGAATTAACGTCTTCATTCAGTTGAAATCCTTTTCTTAACCAGAATGAACGCATTAGTTTATCAAATGTTGAGGAAGTAATAATAAGCCTACCGCATAATTCCACCTTTAAGGACAAACCAACCAAGTTCCTCTTTTTCCAATCAACATTCTGCCTAAATAAACATTTCTTCAAACACCCTATGAACTCTTCAATATCGCAGAAACTATTTTGTAAGCCTTTGTTCTGGACACTCAAAAATGTTGTGAACTACAACTGAATGATTCGAACCAAACCCATCTCTTCTATCTAAATCTTTCAATCAAGAGATCATGTAATACAAGAAACAAGTTACATATATTTTAAATACCCAAAAAATAAAATAAAATAAACAAATAAATAAATCGATATAGAAAAATTAAAGATGCAAGCAAGCTACCATAAAGTAAGTACCTGGAAGGAGAAACGTCATAAATTTGACCTTTAATCGCCATTAAGAGAGGCTTACTAGGGTCAGAACCATCGTAAGCTTTCAATTCATCTTCAGTAATATTTCCTAACTGTACAGGTTCCGGGGTTGCCGGCGGATCGGAAAAGTTAGCGGCGGTGATGGGCTTGTTGGTGGTGGTGGTGGCGGCGGTGGTGTTGTAGTCTTCTGGGTGAACAAAAAAGCTGCAAACAGTTTTATAAACAACGCACATAAGGGCGAGGATCGTGAAAAAAGCAGCTGGTGACAGGCCCGTGTAGGTGGTGACGGTGTCCATAACAGTTGTGTAAAGCGCCATTGTTATTTTTTTCTTCGGAGATTGTGTGAGATTTGGGATTTAGAATTAGTCTGCTGGGTAACAACCATCTCACTACCAACCATTGCTTTTCGCCAAACATTATACTAGGCGGGTAACAATCCCGCTACCAGCTACTGCTTTTCACCAAACATTATGCTAAACTCCACCTACCATCCCACGAGAGAGGAACTTTCCAAATTGACTTTATTTCGGAATTTATTTAGCAAGAAACTTCAATCCAATTTTATGTTATATTATTATGTTTGAACTATTTTACTCTCACATAATCACTTATATTAAAAATATAAAATGATAAAATACTTGAAGAATATATTAAGAACAGTAACACATTGTGAACAGTATATTTTAAAAGAAATTTAAATTAACTTTCAAGCTGTTTTAAATAATTCGTTTAAAATTATTATTTTTATAATATAATTAATCATCGCAATTAAAAAATTAAAAATTAATTTTTTTCATTTATAAATTTAAAATTTTATTATTTTTAATACAGCTTTTAATATATCATATTTTAATTTTTTAAAATATACAATCTATTTCAAATACAATTAATCATACTTCATTAAAAAATAAAAAAGTAATTTTTTAATTTATGAATTTTAAAATTTATCATTTTTACATAATTTTTTTAATTTAAAAAAGAAAAAATTATAGCGCCCAAGTAACTTTGCCATTTGTGCCACTATAGTGCACAACCAATTTTAAATAGAAATTATTTTAATTTTTTAGTTTTTAATCATACTCAATTAAAAAATTAAAAGTTATTTTTTAATATATAAATTAAAAGCGTGCAAAAACGATTCCAATTTCAATTCCACGTAAAATCAAAAATTACCCCATTTAATAGGATATCTTATTTTTTAATTTGGTTCAATTTCGATTCTAAAATAAGATATTTTATTTATTAATTATCTCAATTCTTAAAAAATTTAAATTAATGGTATTAAATTGTATAAGTAATAAAATAAATAAATAAAAAATTAAGTGATTGAAAAATACTATAAATAATTAATAAAAAATTTTGATGTACAATAATTTATTTAAAAAAAAATTATATTATTACTTGACTTAATATTACATATCACAAAAAAGATAAATTTATTTTTTTGATAGTATATTTATATATCTATTAATATCATACTGTACATATATTTATTTATGATAATTGTTAGATTACATGATAATTTTAAATAAATATATATATTATGATTTTATTAAATTATTATAGAAATAATATGATCAATTAAGTTAAATAAAATATTATAAATATATTAGTTAATTGCTTTTATGTACTTCAATAGATAAAAAAAAAATATTCTCTTTAATAAATTATTTGTTTGATTACATATAAGACTATTTTATATAAGAGTTATATTTGCACAAATTTAACAATAAATTTTAACATCATGTACTATATTTGAATTTAAAGTATTTATTTAAAATTCATTTTTTATAAATTTAATAAAAAAATTTTAAATATTATTATTTTATTTATTGAATAATTAATTGAATATAAATTAGTATTTATTTTATTTTTAAAATATAAAATAAAAAAATAAATTATTTTTAATTTTTAAAATTAAATCGATTTCTCGATTCCTCGATTCAGTTCCAGTTTTTTGATTCTTAAAAATGAAACTTACCTTAAAAAATTGATTCTAGTTTAAAATTGATCTTTTTATGGTCGACTCTTGGCGGTTTCGATTCTACCCGAAACCGTTGTACACTCCTAATATAAATTTAAAATTTATTATTTTAGATACATTTTTAAATTTTAAAAAATATATTGTAGCGCACCGATATCTTTTCTTACTCTGAGACTATAACACACAAGTGTGTTTTGTCATTTACACCCAATAGCACACAAGTGTCTTTTGCCATTTATGCTATTACAGCGTGCAAGTGATAAATGTTGTCATTGAGGACAAATTAGTCTCCAACAAGTGAAACTGATTATTTTGATAAAAATATTTAAAAATTAATTATTTATGTAAATGATCTCTTAAAATTATTTTAAAATTTTTTTTCACCAGCATTGTGTAAGTTACTTGCAGTTTATATATAAAATTATCAATTTTTATATTAACAATTCAACTTTTTTTTTTCATTTGACATCCCAAATTTTGCTATTATTTATTTTAAATTTTATTTTAATTATTTCAACTTTATATTTTATATTTGAAATTTTTTTGTTGACTTTTTCAAGTTTTATCTTCATCATTTCCTACTTATTCATTACATACTTAACATTAAAAGATGTAAGTTACATTAAATGTATAATTAGTTGTTTATGTTAGAAACAAAAATTTTTAAAAATTTATTATTCTTATTATTATATTTATTTTTAAATCTTTGTAATAATATTTTACTATAAAAACATCTTTAATTCTCCTAATAAATTTCACATAAATCATAATTTCTAAATTAAAAATTTTAATTATAAAAATTAGGAGTGGCAAATTAGATTATCATGTTATATTTGTCTTATATTGTATGCATATCTTGTCAAATAAAAGTCAATTAAAATTTAATTAATTTATTAATCATATTAAAAGTTAAATATGGATAAGATTCATTTATTTAATGGATAATTCATATACGATTTATTTAGACACGATTAATAAGTGGATTATAAAATAAATAATAAACAAATCATAAATTAATCGTAAATAAATTAAGACGATTTGTTTAAACGAATTGTAAATAGATCATAAATAAATTGTAAATAAATTGAGACAATTCATTTAATAAATAAATTATAAACAGATCATAAATGAGTTGTAAACGAACTGAAATAATATTTTTATTTATTTATGACACAAATTCATTTATAATCCTTTTATTTATTTATTATTTATTTTAAACAAATAAACAAATCTAGTCGGTCAAACATAAATATAACATAATTATTAAATTAGTTAAACAAATATGATATATTTTTTATTTGTGTTAAATTTATATTCATTTATTTGTTTTAAATTTTTATCAAACAATGGTGTCGTGATTTATATTGTAACCTTTCTAAAGATTAAAACAATAAAAATTACAAATACTTTAAGTTTAAATTTGCTTTGGTTTTTATTCTAATACCTAGGAGTAAACACTATTATATAAAGAGTGTTATCTCTTCGTGCAAATGACTTCATCATCTATTTTATTTACTAAATTGTATACACTCTTTTCTTGTAATTATGACTATAAAGACTTGGTATTTTCTTGTTAGTGATTATCCTCGTTAAAGAAAAAAAAAGTAAGGTTAAGTTAGGGTGCCTATCTAAATAAAGACATAAAAGAAATAATATATATATATATATATATGTGTGTCACAATTTGAAAGTTTTGTAGCCAAAAAATAAGAACATAAATTTTATAATAGGTAAAATATCTTTATGGCCTTACACAAGCTCTAAAACAATGGCATGTGGAGTTTAATATAGTAATTTTGGTATATGGTTTTAGAGCTAATGAGTTTGAAAAATATTTATATTACGAAAAAAAGTAAAGGAGCACATGTTTATTAACTTTATATCTAAATAATATATTAATTTTTTGGTCAAATTTAACTAATATTAAGTCATATCTTTCAAAAAATTTTAAAATAAAAGATTTAGGTGAAACTCATTTAATTCTAAAAATAAAAATTTGTACGATTACTAAAAGTATCATTTTAAATTTAAGTAGTCCTATAGAGGAAATCTTAAAAAATTTTGGATACTTTGATAGTTTTCTAATTTCTATTCTTTATGATCCTAGTTTATAATTAAAAAAAAATTATGACCAACATATATATCAATTAAGATATTCTCAAATAATAAAATTTTTATTATATATAGCAAATAAAATTATACCTAATTTACTGTATATTATAAGAAAACTTAGTAGATACACTTATAATCCGAGTAATAAATACAAGGGTATTTTAAAAAGGATATTCAAATATTTTAAAGGATTATTTGATTATTCATTATGTTATCAAAGTTATTCTAATGTGATCAAGCATATAGTGGTGCAAATTGGATAATATATGCCATAGATGTAAAATCTACCAATATTTATATATTTCTTTTAAGAGAAGTTGTTATCTTACGGGTATTTAAGAAACAAATTAATCTTAAGAATGATTATAGAGTTTGAACTTATAACTTTAGATGCTACATGTAAAGAAGTTGCATGGACTATAATCTTTTATTTGAAATGACTATTGTAGATAATATATATATATATATGTCTTCTATTCCCATTGATACAAATCATAGCACAACTTCAAAAAATCCAATTCAAGTTGTAATTGATCCAGTTACGAGAGCACAAGTAAAGAAGTTCAAAAATGCACTTAACGGGCTAATTTAAGAAAATTTGACCCAAATAAATTCGTGAAGACCCATTAAACTTGATCCACATATTCAGCAAAGATGGATATGTATGATTCAAACTCTAGAAAAGTTAGACCAAATCTAAACTTGATTTTTAACAAGTAAAATAGAAATATTTAAAAATGTTTGAATTCATTCATAAGTCAAATGTTTAAGAGTGTTTGAGTTCATTTATAAATTTATTTAATTAGTCAGTTTTTTTTGTTTAATTTGGGTATGTATAGCCATTTAATTGGCTAATTATTTCTTTTCTGTTTTAGGTAAGTACGAGATACGATTTTGCCTATTAAAAAGTACTTTTGAATAAGAAGCAATCAGAATTCATTAGTTAGAAAAATTGAGAATTATTTTCTCTTGAGTTCTTTGAAAAACTATTCAAACTTATCAAAAATTATTTTTGTGGCGTTCATCAGTGACTTATTGACCAAACTTCTATCACCGTTTGTGGCGTCTACATTATACCGAGGTTCTTGTTTCTTTATAAACAATGGATCGAGGTTCCATTCAAATTTAATCGTAGAATGATTTTAGCTTACTTGTTGAATTCGGGTATCGTTATTTTTAACAAGATTCATATCACCCATGCATTGTGATTGTAAGACTGTTATAAATTTAGTAATCTCATACAAACAAAAAGACTAATAGGCATATTAGACAAGATATAAATTGGTAAAAAATCCTTTTTGAGAATATTGTTAGCAAAATCAAATTTAAACATAGCTAGTCAATTAACCAAAGGACTTTCGAGGAAAGTTGTTCTAAAATTGTCAAGGAGGATGAATGTAAGTTCACAATTCATCTAGGAAATCAACCAAATCTCTGTGATTAGAGGTCCTATGATTGGGCAAAAATAATTGACATTATGTGACTTTTTAACACTTATATTATTATGAACATATAGAAGAAGTGATATGTTTCAATTCATCTTACTAGCAAAATACTAGTTTGTGATGTAAAGTAATAATATTTATCCAATTGAATGAATTCAAAGTGAGCATATCTAACAAGGTACATGCTATGTATACTTTTGGAGAATTCACCTAAGTAAGAGTCATCATGAGGCTATAATCATAGGAATTGAGCTATTCTCCTAAAACTCTAATAAGAATTAAGCTATAAATGCATGGTCATTAATGGCACTAACTCATTGTACGTGGTAAATAAAGTTTGGTCAAATAAATTGGGTTCAAGACATAATTGACCCTAGTTCGACAAATGACTAATATATATATATATATATATAAAAGTTCAAGCCTAAAAGGAACATACACTAATTATATAATGGTATATTGCAAATCTATATATAAATGTATTTCTAAGTTTTTCAAACTTTTATAGGGATTGTTAGAGACAAAGTTTTAAAATACTTTGTTATTATTACATTTTTTAAAATATTTGTAATAATATTTGATAAAACATTTAATTCTCCTAATAAATTTAATGAAGGTTATGATTTTTAAATTCAAAATTTGAATTATAGAAAAATTAATAAGAATTACAAATCTATTAAATTTAAATTTGCTTTAATTTTTATTTTAATACATAGGACTAAACACATATGAAGGTTTTTTATCTCTCCATGCAAAACACAATTTATTATTTATTTTACTCTCTAAAATGCAAACACTATTTTCTTACAACTACTACAGCAAAAACTTGGTATATTTTTTCTTAGTGATTATGCTTATCAAAGAAAGAATGGCGGCAAGTTAGGGGGTTATCTTGGAGTTAAAGAATCAGTCAATGTATGTATAAGAGAAGAATTTTTTTAACTTTAGGATAACACAATGCAAACGTACTTAGGTTTATATTTTTAATTGTTAGCTTGGAGTTAAACTCATCACATGTTTGATTACTTCTTATTTTTTCAAATATATTTGGATTTGTATTTCAAACATCCTTATTATTTTTAACTGATTTTACAAGTATTTGAATGTCGGTTATCATTCTTCTCAATGATTTATTTGAAAGACTATATTTAAAAATTGATGATTGTATATAGTTATTTAGATAATTTTTATAACATTCTTTTAAATTGTTAGTGAATTTTTTTATATATTTGAACTTTAATGTAAAAACATGTTCTCGTATTATATTTTATTAATTTGTATTATATATTATTTTGCTAAATAATTTTAAATTTGTTTAATATATGTCGTACTAATAATAAATGTTTAATTATTAGTGTAATTGATTAAAGAGTTAAACGGATAAAATTTATACTAATCGAGTAAATGAATTAAACAGGCCATGTTATATAAATCGAATATAACATGTCATATTAACAACACAATTACTTGATTAATAAATAAATAATTATACCACGTCTTATCACCTATTTATTAGGGATTTGTATTCATGTTTAATAATTTTAACATAAACAATGAACTAATCATGTTTATTTATTAATTAAATATTGATTTTTAACTAATAAAGGCCTACAAACTGATCGGACGTAATCCATTGAAATCTGAGCTTATAGCCGTATTAGGATTGCCTATTTTTCAACGAGCCACCGTGGGCCTCATTTTTGCAAGCCGAGCACCTCTGCATAAACACAATGCAGTGTTGAACCGTACAAAACACTCGGGGAATCCTTGTGCTAGTAAAGTAGGTGACAACGGTAACCAACGCTGAAAATTACCCATCTTCCGGAAAATTGACTAAATATCAACTCTTTACGGAAGACACTATCGTTTACTTAAAATAAAAAGGACACAAAAATTTACAGCAGTACAAATAAAGATTTTACTGAAGTAAGCAAAAAGCAATAAGACTTCTTAATTCGATCATACTAATTCACCATTATACCATAATGACTGCCGAACCAACACAAAAACTTTCAGTTATGAACAGAGGCTCTGATTATTTGCTTCTCAGTGTTCTCTGTGGTAAGAAATAAATTATACAATTTGGTGTTGCTAAGCATTCCTAAAACCACTTCGTACAAGCACTCTCTAATTACACAAGAAACAATAAGCAATAGGAAGATGTGAGGCTGTATATCACCAGGAACGGTCCAAAACATCAACCCTCTTTTGTTTTTCATTTGCGAAAGTGTGTTACCATCACTTCAGTATCTTAAGTATCTCTCCTCATCTTTCCTCGAAATCAACATCAATAATGTCAGCATCAGACTTTGAAGGATTTTTGCTCCTACCATTTCTTGAAAAGAAGTCCCCTTGCGGTTGCCACACGGTGTTTCCACAGCTTGCACAACGAATTATCTGGTTCTTGTAGCCAATAAACTCCCTCTTACAAGCTCGACAAGCACCCCACACAATTCCATTAAAGAGTAATGAGCAATTTCATTAACTATTTTGTTTACCTTCAGTTCTAGAATAGATGTAGATAAATGGTGATGCAACTGTTTTAGCATTTACAAACAGCACATGGCCTACGACCAAATTATAATTCTAACTAATTATTCATGCTCAAACCAGATCAGACAATTTGAGAACTGGTGAGGACACCTTTATGGCTCTACATAAAGCTGAACAAAATTTAGAACAAAATGAAAATTACATTCACACAAGGTAGATAAAAGCAGTAAAGGCATTGAAAGTAGAAAATGAGACCCCAAGCAAGGAAGGTCAACGAGCCAACCGCCAGATCAATGCTGCTAGTGTTGGTTTCAACTTCTTTTGAATTTATGTTTTAACTTTTGACCAGAAAGTGAAGCTTCATTATCGTAGGGATGTATTTTTGAATATGGCATCCTTCAATTTTAAAAGAAACAAAATGCTTCAGAACTCTCTTACTCTTGATGTATTTTCAAGTTGACGCTCCTGCATCTTGCTTCATGAAACAGTATCCTAGGCCTCACCAAACAAAGCAGTAAAGGATCACAAGTATTTCGCAACTATTTGTTTTCCAAATAAAAACTACAGCCCTATATGTGCCCTCCAAACTTAGGTGACTAATTCATATTCAAAGTATATAAAGCTATTAAATAAGTAGCTGATTTAGCAGCTATAATGTCTAGAGAGGAACTCCAAAATTACATGATGAATCATTGTCTTAACAGAACTTAACCAATGCCCACGTGCCCAAAAATAGATTTTTTTTTTCTCTCTGGGTAGTTCAAAGCAGGCATGTGGAGAATTCACATATCAGAAACAAAGCGGATTCCAGGATGGCCTTCTGATTCAGCATTGGAGCCGCTGCAGTGTTGTGAAAGGTAACAATGAATGTGATTAAAGGCAGTTGCCAGTAAACCTTCTACTAACTTCTCTAAATATTCAAAGAAGCTATTTGACTCCTGCATTAACCTTACTTAATTGTCTTTTACATAAGGAACCTTGCAATCTTCACCAATCCCATCCAAAACTCCCATCCATATCAGAATCCCCATGCTAACTTTTTCGTTTAAGAGCCAACCTTGAATTCCAAAATTCAGATATTAATGCAGAAGCGACTATCAGTGACTACAAGGAAGCAACCAGGAGACAAAATAGATTATTTATAAAGGAGAACAAAAGACTATATGACAACTTGGATAAAAAAAAAAAAACAATCTTAAACATGCCGGTTAATGAGCAGAAGCAAAATTATCCTCCAAATTTTACTGTCATAATTAACGAGAATAAAAATTACGAAATAAATAAGATGTGCATTTTCCAAAAATAACAAGGGACCAATTAGATCCAAAAAAATGCACGTCATTAGAGGAAAAAAAAATTACATCGACCATAGGCCCCAAGCAATTCAAATATCTTATTTATAATTACATCGACCATAGGCCCACAACAATTGAAAGACCATAAAAGATAAGCACAAAAATTAAACGTGCAATCTAATCACAGTTAGCAAGTTACATAATTCACTCAAAATACTCCCATGTCAATCACATGATGTAAAAATACCAACTGCTAAAATGCCAAAAGTCACCCAAAACGCATTTATAACTTGTTGGAACATTGTATCCAAAGACACATCAAAGCACCTCTATGAAATGATATAGCAACAAGTTACACCTTAATGACAAGATTGTTAGCCACTGTCCCAATAAGAGAGGGTGTAGCTATTGGCAGAACCCATGTAGCTAATACAAGGATCTGAAACAGCCATCCAGATAACACAAACCAGAGGAAGAAAATTGTCTACAAGGACACAAAATGTAACTTAATACAAAGTAAGCTAGGAACAAAATGCATTAAGAATATGGATGCCAGGGATCAGAAGACAAACACCGTATGGTCTTAATGAAGAAACATTAATCCCAAAAGCTTAAATTTATAGAAATGTCAAAAAATAATAAGGAAATAAATAAAACCTTGGATCCAAAAAAGAGCCCATTCCAACACGGGTTAGAATTGAATTAGTACCATTTCAAACATATGACATTGAGGTCAAATATAATAATTGTGTTAAGCCATATAACGATCATTATAATTTGATTGAAAATAAACTACAATTCTTTAATTTATTTGCTTTAAGTATTTTAAATCCTTTAAAAATTTTTATATAGATATAATGTCAAGTTATCTATATAAATAAGTTGTTACTACATGTATAAGATGCATATCAAGTCTTTTTTATTCTGTCCAACTTATCAAAAATTAAAATGTAATTGTATTCATGAGAAAAGAATATATTTTATTAAAATCAAATTCAAATCTTTACTAAAAACTTTGAGCAATAAGTTATGATTTATATCTTATAATCTCATTATTTTTATTATGTTTTTTATATACAAATACTCACTTATATTCCATAATTTTCATATCTTTTAAGTATTTAGAATATTAGTTCAAATACTTTGTATTTGGTAAAAGAAGTTAATTTTACTTGAATTGTTTTTTTTTTTCACTGAGGCTAATCCTACCTTTGTCTGCATTCATTAATAGTTTGTGAATTATAATCATATTTTATAATTTCAATAGTTACTACAAATAAGAATCCATTATCGATGAATATTTTATTATAATTTTACATTTCTCTTATATATAAATAATTTATAAATTTTTAGTTATTTTTGAATTCTAGTGCCGTTAATTTTTTTCTCTGAGGCTAACCTTGTCTTTATATGCATTCATAAACAGTTTGTAAATTATAATTATATTTCATAATTTTAGTAGCTACTGTAAATGATAATATATTATTGATGAATATTTTATTATGATTTTACATTTCTTTTGTATATGCATAATTTGTAAATTTTTCTTCATTTTTTTGAATTCTAGTATCACTAATGCGACAAATGCCTCTTTAAGGGGCAAATGTCAAAATATAATAATATAATGCAAAAATATTTAATAAAAGATATAAAAAAAATAAATACTTTAATGTATTTAGGTTGTGTTAATATCGTGCTGTAAATAATTTATAGATTAAAATAAAAATATTTAAACTATAAAATCAAATTGTATTATTAAATTTATTCACTATAATTAAATTGATAAATAATACTTTTATTTTAATTGGTGTACGAAAGTGACACATTGCATACATATATGTAGAGAGTTTTGAACAGGGGAGCCATAAAAAAGTCGGGGATGTGGAATTTTTGGTTACTTAGAATTTCATTCAATTGGAGATGGAAATGCGGTGGAAGCCACAATTCATCGAAACAATCATAATAATAAATCAATATACAAGGTTATTACTTGCAATATTCATTATTAGAACTTTTACATGCCTCCCCTTAGATTTACATTAGTGCACTCCTCTTGATTAATTTTTTCCTTTATATTTTATCTAACAGTAGTTAGATTTTTTTTTTTCTGCTTGCGTGACCCTTAATATGCAAATCACAAGAAGTAGTTATATTCACATAAAAACATTAAATATTAAAATATTTATTTTTTATTTAAATTATCAATTATATATTTCAGTATGTTTTTGTTTTTGTTTTTTTCAATTTTCATTAGTAACATCAAACTTTGAACAAAATTAACAAATTTTTGTAGGAAAAAAATTAAAAATGAACAAATGGAATCACTTTTTGTTTTTGATTATTTAGCCCATTTTAATAATAATTTGAAGTTGAATTTTTATTTTTAAAAAATGATGTAACAAAATTTTATTCTTTTTGTAGTCACTTGAAAAGAGGTTTGTTGTTTAAACTTTTAAAGATTTTGATATAATTGTTTTTTAAACTATACGCTATTTATTTTTTTAAAAAATATTTTTATTTTTTAAAAGATTTTACTCAAACAAACAAACGTAGATGAAAGATAATCTTTTGTTCTAAGAAATGGATTTTTTAGGCTCTAAAATAATATATGTATGTATATATATATGTGTGTGCATGCGTGCGTCTGTATATGTGTATGTATGTATATGTATAGTATTTGTATATGTTTGTATGTATATGTATATCGAATTTGTTGTGTTTCCTCCCGCACAAAATCAAACCCTTTTGTTCTCCTATTTTCTCGCATTGAAATGTCAAAAGCCTTTCAATACATAACTATTTATTAAATTTTCTACGAATTTGTGAATATATGTTTGTTGTTATTAATTGATGAAGTAAAATTGTTATTTTTATTTTTATTTTTTCACGTAATACATTATTTTAGAATACAAATTTTCGGTAAACACTAAATAATATTAAGTGGGCCAAACTCAAAAGGAAAAAATTAGGTTGTAGGAAATATTTAAAAAATAAATAAAGTGAGTAGGATAAATTTTGTAAGAATAATTTTTAGAATTATGGAGTTAAATGCTCACATTTTAAAATTTGAGGTTATAGTGCTCACTTTTAAAAAATTTAGTGGTTAAAATAGAAAATAAAATTTAAATTTATACTTTAAAATTATTTTTTCATGAATTAAACCTCCAAAATTTTATTGTAGGCTCCGCCACTAGTCCGATAATACAAATTTATGTAAAAAAAAAAATTATGTGTACAAATTAATATAATAATTTTAAATTTAATAATTATATATATATATATATATAAATTCTTTTGCATTCAATTTAGTGTTAAAAAATAAATAAATATTAGAATAAAAAAATTATATAAGACATGTTTAAAAAAAAAATTGTAAAGAGTATATGCGTTGTTAATGTTAACTTGTCGTCAAAATTTTATATGATATATATATATATATATATATATTTTATACAACTTAAAATGTATAATAAAAATAATTCCGAGGACAATTTCAACAAGTAAATTGGAATAGAAAAGTAATCCAAATCGGCTAATCGGGAAGGAGGAGAAGGGCAGGCGAATGATGTAACACGCAATGACGAAGAGCAAGAATAACACAACGCACCATCGCACCACATGTCAAATGCATGACTAGTTTTTATAATAATAATAAATGATTTTGTTTTTTTAAAGTAAAATAAAATATTGATATTTCATTCCAATTTAAGGCACGGACGCAGAGGCTCGTTCCCTCCCTCTGAAAAGTCTGTGGTGTGGGGATCCTTCGCCCAGAAGAAAGAGGAGGCACCCAAATTTCCAGGTTCCATCTTTTAAAATTACTTCATCTCGTCAAATTATAATGCTTGCTTCTTCCAATTCTTCGTTATTTCCGTTTCTATCGATTTATTTTCTTTTTTATATTTTTTTTTCGCCGCAGTTTCTTCGTTAGATTCGGATTTGGCATCAGCTTCTTTTCTTTTATTTTTTTTTTGGGGGGGTGAGACCAGATTCGATTAATGCAAGCAAATGCAGCTTTTGATTTTATTATTCCATTCTATGCCTATAATTCTTATTGTCCAAGTTGATTTTATCGCTGAATTTTGTTTATTTTACTGTAATTTTGTGAATTCTGGTCTATGCAAGCTGATATTATGATATCAATCCATTATTCAATTATCTTTTGCATTTATTTTTTTTAATTTTATGCTAATAAATATTAGATTCATTCCTAGTAGTTAATAGCTGCTTATATTAATTGTGCAGATTCTGTGTCTCCTCTGATTGAGCAAAGGGAGCCCTTCTCTCTGCAGATCTAGAACTTGGAAGGAAAAAAAATAAACAAATAATAAACCAGGAAAGAAAGAAAGAAGTGGGACAAAATAACAATGGAGTATCAGAGTAACAGTTGGATTTGGGATGGGGTGTATTACTACCCACATTTCTTTGGAGGTCTAATGCTCACAGCTGCCTTGCTAGGCGTCTCCACCAGCTATTTCGGAGGAATCGGTGTCTTCTCATTGCCCTATTTGCGGTCTGATTCTGGGATATTCCACAAAAAGAAATGTGAAAAGAAGAAACGCGTCCGGGTTTACATGGATGGCTGCTTTGACCTCATGCATTACGGACATGCCAATGCATTGAGGCAGGCAAAGGCATTGGGAGATGAACTGGTGGTGGGGGTTGTCAGTGATGAGGAGATCATTGCCAATAAGGGTCCCCCTGTCTTATCCATGGAGGAGAGGTATTTAGCATACATGCATTTATGTTGCCATTTAGTTTTCATACTGTTTTGTATTTTCTTTAAATGTCAAATCCAACAATCCTATTTATAAGCTTCTTTGTAATTCGTTTTGCGTTTCAGCCCTAGTCTCACTCCACAACCTTTTTAGTTTGGTCTCTCAAATGTTTCTTTATGGTTGCCTTTCTTTCCTTAAAATGGAGCAAACTATTTCTTGACAGTGTTAAACTAAGTAATCATCTGAAGATAGGGTTTTATTTTGTAGCAGTTCCCCTTTGATCCCAAATGTGCAACTATTTAAGGCAAGGACATTTTGACTCATCAGTAATTTTTAGTTGTTTCTTCCAGCATTCATACTCATTTGGAGTATCAAATAGGAGTTAGTTTATGCCTTCTACTTTATCTTGAATCTTGATCCAATAGATTGATTGTTCTAATGTGCTGCTTCATGCAACCAATATGCAAAGAGCTTTAATTTTGTCCGAGATTTGTTATCTACCTCTGATGTTATATTGTTTTACAGTGGTATATTTAGTTGTAATCATAGTTTGTTTAATTAGTACTTTTTTGGCATGCAAAGCATGTGAATAAGTTATTTCATTACGCGACATCTAATTATAGTTTAACAACAATAAAATTATTCTAAATCAATCTTGCACTAGTCACCAAAAGTAGGATCCTCCACACGCAAATTTTTGCCCTTTTTTCATTGTGATGACTACATTGCTGCATGTAGATGCAGAGTTAACCCAGTTCTGTATGAGTTGACTTTTATGATTTACAATAAGTTCATCTTCAATATCTTGAAACTTGCTTTGGAACCCATAAAATTTTGATTTTGAATGTTGTATTAAACAGATAAATATTTTATCCGGTTAAATATAAAAGATATTTGTGGGACACAGGTGAAAGTTATTTGCAATTTTAATTAGACACAAGACGTAAAAACAATAATTCTTTCAACATCATAAAATAAAAGTTTACTTTTAGCCATTCAGCAGATTTGACATATAACACGCTCACGTATATATGATATAATCAAATAGCATTTGTTCGTTCTATGAAAGAGTACAAGTAGAGATGTTTATGGAGTAATTTGGCCTGACAGAAGTGTTGGAATTACCCCTGCAAATGTTGGAAATTTGATTTTATCATCTGTATGGCAGACAGTTCATTAGCTGGACAATCTACAGTCGTTAGATTTATTCATAAATTCACGAGACACTTCTTTTCATCTAATGTCTGAATTACTTTCCAGGCTGGCCCTTGTTAGTGGTTTAAAGTGGGTGGATGAAGTGATAGCCAATGCTCCTTATGCCATTACTGAGCAGTTCATGAACTGTCTCTTCACTGAGCACAAGATTGACTATATTATACATGGTGATGATCCTTGCCTGCTTCCAGATGGAACTGATGCGTATGCCTTGGCAAAGAAAGTTGGCCGCTACAAGCAGATTAAGCGCACAGAGGGCGTCTCCAGCACAGATATTGTAGGTACTGAAATTCTCTCGATTAATCTTCTCGTTACAAGCAAACAATATGTGTAAGAGGTTGTACTTTTATTTGATATGATGAGATATAGCTACTACATTGCTTAGGCTGTTGATCAAATGATCCCAAACTAATGTAGAGATAGAATACACGTGAATGAATCCCTCAATCTCTCTTTCATTTTGCTCCGGTTCAATTGGGTATCACTCTACCTTATTGGAGACACGGACAAATGTGTTTCTAATTGTTTCACAAGTTCTTTAAATGTAGGGAGGATACTCTCTTCTGCGGAAGATATAAAAGGTCATGAAGATGATAAAGGTACATCTTTGCCAACCAACTCTCATAAAGCAATTCAATCCAAAAGTGCCAACCTATCTCAATTTCTCCCAACATCTCAAAGGATTGTGCAGTTTTCAAATTGCAAGGTATTACTTATATTCTGGATTTGTGAATATGGATAAGTCTGATCATTATCAGAAAAAATCAACAAGTTATTTTGTTTCTCTTCTCCATCTATGCATCCCTTGCTATCTTTTGATTAAGAAGGAGGGGGAGATATATCAATTTTATTATTAAATACCCGGGTTCATGATAGAACTGTATATACTGTACCATTTCTCTATGTGTATGGTTTGGTTTATGCTATTTATTCAAACTAAGTTCCATGAAAGTGTATTTAAGAGCTTTCTGGCATGATTCTGGAATAAAATAGAACTTGATTGATGGCTAAGATGCTTGGTTTGTTTACTTCTATTAATTGGATTAGAAAGGGTTTGTCACTTGCTTCAAAGGTTCAAAACAGTTTTCTCCTTCTCTAACCATGCTATAAATTCAGGATCACACCTTTAATTCTTTTGATTTATGACCAGTCTCATTTCTCCAGAGCATAAACAGTTAACTGCCATTCTCAGAGCCCTTTAATAGCATCACAAATTTCAATCTTATTGTGCTGTTAGCCACTAATTGTCCTTCAGCACCAATCTAAACCCTTGATTTTGATGCTATTAAGAAGTTCCAGCTAGCTCTATCTTCAATTTTAGCCTATTTTCATTGTTCAAATCAAACAATTTGAATCTAACTTTATCTAATAATTTTAAACTCTCTTTACTGCATAGTAAGACCCTAAAATGTGTAATTTCCTGAGTTCAGCCACCATAAAGCCTCTTAAGCATTTTACACTCATTATCTGTTTTCTGTCAGGCAGTCTGGGTATGTTACACTGGGATCCTGGATTCATTATGTCAGTTCAAGATGCAAAGTTAAGGAAAGCTTCTCTACCATGCTCTATGGAGTTTAGAATTGTGGTCAGGGTGTAGAATGATATCCTGGTTGGCAGAAGTAGAAACTTTAACTTTAGAACATACCGCTTGGTCATATATGGTGCTTTGAGTTTGTCATCTCTTATCAAGGCATTTGATGACTTCGTGTTCCAACTATAGTTTCTTTTAGTGTTTGCATCAGTGCTTGGGGTCTTGTACTCGTTGCTAAAAATTTTGTTGATTACTGGTGTAATGGTGATGGAGAAGTGATAGATTGGTTGACTTTTCACTGTCTGGTGACTTGAGGTTTTAAAAGTAGAATCTTTTGGCCAATAAAGCAGCTTGGATTGATATTTAGAAGGTTGTAGACTTGCTTGCTTGTTGGAGAGGAATATTTGATAAAAGGGGACTGTTCAGCAGCTTGGATGGTGGGTAGTACTGCTCTGTTTGTTATGAATGATCCGGAGGGTGAGGAATTATAGATTTTTACTGGGATTCATCTTCTATTCATCCTATTAGGACAAGGTTTTGAGGTTATTGCAGTTACAGCTCTCATCTGGGGATCTGTTATATACTTAAGGTTTTAAGCTTATTGTCCTCTTCCACTTCCTTTCTCCTTTGGTTAGCTTAGCTTGCAATGTTAGAGGACGGATGGGAGGGTGGTTTGTAGGTAGGTAGGTAGGTAGGTAGGTAAGTACATAGGTATGTGTGTATGTAGGTATGTACATATGTACTCTTCTGCTTCCTTTCTCCTTTGGTTAGTTTAGCTTCCAATGTGAGGACAGATAGAAGGGTGGTTTGTATGCATGTATGTATGTAGGTATGTAGGTATGTATGTACGTACTCTTCCACTTCCCTTCCTTTCTCCTTTGGTTAGTTTAGATTGCAATGTTAGAGGATAGATAGAAGGGTGGTTTGTATGTATGTAATAATTTAGGCTTAGGATGTATTTTGCTAACCTACTATTCAGAATGGAAATTTGTCATTATATTTCAGGATCCTTTCTCCTTTGGTTAGTTCAGCTTGCAATGTTAGAGGACGGATAGAAGGGCGGTCTCAGAATGTAATAATTTGGCCTTAGGATGGACTTTGCTAACCTACTATTCAGAATGGAAATTTGTCATTATATTTCGGGACAGCTGTTTTACATAGACAAAAAACTTACATTTCTGACTGACTTATGTGTTGATTTCTTGATTGCAGTTCAAGATGCAATTAAGTTTTGAATACATTTCTTCATGCAATGGGTTGGGAATAAGATACAGATTGTATTTTTATCTCTAAATGGAATATTGTTTTATATAATCTCAGGGACCTGGACCAAATGCTCGTGTTGTATACATTGATGGTGCATTTGATCTCTTTCATGCTGGACATGTTGAGGTATTGATCTGTGAAAATTATTCTGGCAACTATAAATTTATCATCAAATTATGATTGTGAAAACGAAATGTCAAGTAAAATTTTTCCAGAGAGAACTTGCAATTTGGGTGTCTCCTCTGTGACCATAAGTTTTGCAGTTCAAATCTATGACCTTTTTATTATTTAGGAAATCCTTTCTGCTCCCATGATTGGATATTGTTGTTTTCCTCCCTGGCGTCAAACAGATCTTAACCTATTGGTGGTGGCTTTTTTGAACCTTGATTTTTGTTTAGTGTCATAGAATAAGTAATTGGTTGTCAACCATTGAAATTGCTCTTACAACTGTTGCCAGTTGGCACCAGGTATGGGACTTTAATTGCAGATCCTAAGATAGGATAGCAGTTTAGTTGGAAAATACCAAATCCAATGACTTATTTGCACCTTTCTGTATTAGTAATTTCTTATGCCTGCTCTGATTTATTTTCTTATGCTTGTTCAGATTCTCAAGAAGGCTAGGCAGCTTGGAGACTTTCTTTTAGTTGGTATTTACACCGACCAGATAGTGAGGTGATTCAATTTTTTGTAATGCTCAATGTCACTTCTCATCATGGTTTTCTTTCTGCCCTGCTTGTGAAATTTGAAGTATAAGATTTTGTGCCTATGCTTCTGGCTTAAATCACTGATGTAAAAATGGCATAACAAGTTACTCTTTTGTCAGTGCACACAGAGGGAATCACCACCCAATTATGCATCTACATGAGCGTAGTCTTAGTGTGCTGGCTTGTCGATATGTTGATGAAGTCATCATTGGTGCACCTTGGGAAGTTACAAAGGACATGGTGAGTACTGTATCTAAAATTATATGTGCTGTATGATTTAACCAAATCAATATTTAATGGCTGCTGGCATATTGTTCTCTGCATGAGGTCCTTGTGTTGATCTGATGCAACATTACAAGCTCAAGTTTGCTCTCTTCTACCAATCCTATTTTTTTTTCTTATTATCAAAGTGTTCAGGAAATTTGCAACTCACTATGATTGCTACATACGTAATGTACCAGTCGTATATTTAGAACCAAGTGTTTTGGTAAATATATATAGTGGGTTTTTGGTTTCTCTTTTGGTTCTTTCTTCCAATGTCAATAACTCGTGTTTGCTTGATAATAGTTTGATTTCTTATCTACTGTATATTATTTTTACTCAAGTTCCTTGTTCTACCTTTTTCCACCCTCTCACACAGATAACAACTTTCAACATTTCTTTGGTTGTGCATGGGACAGTTTCAGAGACCAACACTTTGTTGACTGTAAGCTTTCATGTTCTGTCTACGCTGATCAATTATTTTATCTGTGTTCACATACATTCAATTAAAAGCAAAATAATTTAACATTACTGCAGAGTGAAACTGATCCATATGCAGTTCCTAAGAGCATGGGAATTTTCCAATTACTCGAAAGCCCCAAAAGTATAACTACTACTTCAGTAGCCCAAAGGATAATTGCCAATCATGAGGCCTACATGGTATTCTCTCTCTACTTTTCTCTTTTTTTCCCTCAAAATTTGTTGCATTGCTGGCCATGCAAAAAAAAATGATCAACAATTAATATACCACTTCAAATATCATTGATCAGTAAAATTTGTTGTATCTGAGGCATTTACTTGTGACTTCCATATCTGCATCTGGGTTAAAGCTCTCTGAGCATGACATAAATCATGCATTTAAAAGTAAGGCATTTTTCTATTATTCTTTCAGATTGCATCTCACAATTCAATTTTAAATAGTTCATTAAACAAAGTATCTTCTATCCCAACTGATAACCCTTTAGTGGTGTGATTCTTCCCTTCACAGACATTTGCATGCCCACCCATCTATGCACACACCCACATTTTATCATGCATAGATTTGTGTTAGATTTGGCAGTGGTATTCATCATTTCAGGAGTGATGATATATACATATAGTTTTGTTACCGATACCTGACCTTAAATGCAGAGACGCAATGCCAAGAAAGCAGCGAGTGAGAAGAAGTATTACGAGGAGAAGATGTTTGTATCAGGAGACTAGGACAGAGAGAGAGGCTAACAAGTCATCAAATTTGGTACAGTTCTTGTTCTTCATGCAGCCTTACCCTATCTATTGATCTATCTGCGTAACTAGAGTTACATGATGATGTTGTTGTCATTATTGTTGTTGAATATTTTAGAATTCCCACAAATTTTATTTCTAGAAAGGGAGATAAGAGCTATGGAAGGGTACCCTCGTCGTAGAAATTGGATTTGCTGAAATCATTTTTTATTTTTTTTTCTCTCGTTTTGTAATTTTATTTTGAAGTAGATGCAAGCAAACCTTCAATAATACTGCAAAAAAAAATTTATCTGCTAAACAATCAAATATTATGCTGTATCAATTTTTTTTTTTAAATATCTGTTCCCTGTTCAGTTAGGTGTTGGTATGATCTTTTTTTTTTTTTTTTTTAGCGTACAACATCATTTCTATAATTATTTAAACACTATTCTATTCTTGGCAATTTTATATTGCTATGCTTCATGGTTTTTAATTGAGGATTTTAATAATATTATTATGTGTGTGTGTTAATTATGAGTATTAATATGACATGATATATTACGCCATATTTAAATCATTGAATTGTTACACTTTTAAAAGAGGAATTTTATACGTAACTTTAAAGCAATAGCACCAACTATTGTATTATCACCACACGGCTTATATTTTTTTTTCAATTCATTATATTATCATTATCTACTCATATATTTTTTATAAGAATTAAAAAGTTATTGTGTAAAAAATAAAATAAATTATATAAAATATATGATAATAATATATGTTGTTGTAGGTATTATTATTATATATAAATTTGTGGTATTATTAAAAATATATAATAATTTTTACTTAGGTGATTAATAATTATTTAATGTTCTTAAAAGATACATTAAATAATTATTTAACAAAATAGGTGAATTTTATTTTATTAAGAATTAAAATATAAAAAATTTATAAAGCCAAGTCTTGGTGCCAAACTAACCCAAGAGTTTGATAACACTAACAGCATTTCCTTCACTAATATTTCGCATATAGTTGCATGAAAAAAGATTTTGCTTAGTGATGACAATTTGGATTTTTTGTCATACTCATTGTGTATTAAAATAAATTAATTTAATTTCATAATTATATTAAAAAGTAAAAATTTTAATCCAATACAATTATTAAACAGGTAAATATGTTATAATTAAGTTATTTATTTAATATTTAATATTTATATTTTAATATATTCTTATAATATTTATAATAATATTTTTTAAATACTAATTAATTTCATTCTAAGACCATATTTAGTTTGAAGAATAGAAATGAATAAGAAAAAAAAAAGAAAAGAGAAAAAATAAATTTTATATTATTGATTGTACTATGAAATCATTAACGGAAAAGAATTTATTATTTTTTTTACTTAAATAAAAATATTCTTTACTTCTAAAATTATTGATATTTCTTAATGGATTAAAATTTTTAATTATTTTTTATTTTTAATTTAATTTTAATTATTTTTATTAAAGTAATTACTATAATAAATATTTGCATAAATAACATTTTATTAATATTCTTAAATATAAATATACTTCATATTAATTAGTTATTTTTATTTGAATATATTGAAATATTTTATGCATTTCATAATTAAAAAAATTAAATTAACTTTAAAATTTTATTTTTAAATATAAAGTAATAAGATATTATAAATTTAATAGTTAATTTTATAACAAATTTTAAACTTATATTATGTCAATGTATTTGTTGATTAAGAAAGTATATTATGTTTTGAATACATGATTTTTTTTTAATTTATAACTTCAATTACATATGAATTTTTGTGAATAAATTGATTTGGAGCATAATTTAACTTGATATTTATATAATTAAATATTTTTAATTAGTTTATTAAAATGTATTCATTATTCAATACTATTTATAAAATTATGTTATAACTATCAATAATATTATTTTTTCTTATATTAATATATGTATGAAACATATAAAAAAAATATTTACAATTAAAATAATAACAAAATAACAATTATAATTTATAAGATGATGTTGAATTTTTATAACAAAAATATATGTTAATAATAATAAATTGATCTACAAACAAAATAAAATAAAATAAATAATATCATGTTAATAATTTTTTAAAATAATAGGTCAATTATAATGTAATTGCATTAAATTAATCAAAATAAAAAAATAATAATACATAAATGAATGATACAATTGAAAGTTTAATAATTTTCGATTGGGAATAAAAATTTCTAAATAATCCAATTTACTCGTTTCATCGTTTCAACCAAATAAAGGAATTCTTATTTTTATAAGTATTCTTTTATTCTTTCCGCGAATTTCTAAAAATAATCACTCCTTAAGAATAACTAAATATTTTTTAAAAATTGATAAATATAATTATAAAATTTTTAAAAAAAATTTATCATATACCTCCCATAATGTTTGTTATAATATTATTTTATTATATATTTTGTGAAAAGATATATTTACTAAATAATCTAATTTTTATTATTTTGAGTATTTTTATACCACAATAATTGTATTGTAAATTTTGTAAGTTTAATGTAAACTAATATCATAATATATAAATAGTATTTATTTTAAATTAATTAAAATTTTATATATTATTCAAAAGTTAGAATATAAATTAGTATCACAAATAAATAAATTAAAAACAAATATAATCAATAAAATAGTTTTTACTTATAAAAAATAAAAAAATAAAAATTATATTTATTTTTTAATCAATTTATAGTCAGAGAAAAATAAGTATATCTTTTTATAAAATTTGTTATAAAGTAAAATTACTATAATTTTTAAGAAATGTATCTAATAAAATTCTAACAAATTTATTAAATTACAAATAAATTAGCATAATACAATTACAACTAATTAATTGTATTATAAATAAAATTTATACATTAAAAACTCTATATTCAAACTCGATTCGATTGATAGATTGATAATTATATCTTATTAAGTCATTTATTTTATAGTTATATTATTTTATATCAATTTAAATAAGTAAATATTGTGCCATGTTTTGTGTTGAATTGGCAAATCATAAAAATAATCACCTCCAACATTGACCTTGATGATTATAATTTGAGAAAATAAATAATTTTTTTTTATTGGCATAAAATATTCTAGAATAACACAAAACTCAACTCTTCCTTTCTACACGACTCAAAAGGTTTTAAATATGACTTAGGAATGAGATTTAACTCGAGGGTTCCGTCTGAATAACTTCACATCATCACAAGCTTCAAAATGTTCATAATTGCCAAAGTTCACTAACTTTGAAAGGAAAATTATACAGTATTCTTGATAAAATATATTTATTTTTAAATAAATATCACTTTTCTTTTTACTAATATTTAACATAAATAAGTTTATTTAAAATTGTAATACTATAAAAATATATTAAATAGAGTATTAAAATAGTAACCTATCTAACATCAAATAACTGCCACGGCCCTACTTTGAAGTCGTATACACTAACAATTGACATATACCGTAAGTTACACAATGCGAACGAGAATTAATAGCAGCCATTCTTCTAGACAAACGATTTCCATCATTCCTTGACATTACACAATCAACATTTCCTTTCGGAAAAGATAACATCACATTACGGCAATGCTACACTTTCTCGTACCAAAAGACATGACAAGCAGCTTCTCATCCAAATGCCTATCATCTATGTCACTTCCAGCAGCAGAAAACAAAGATTTTCCTCTACCTTCCCTGTTTCCCATCTTCGTTCCACCTAGCATTCACAGATGCCTAACCCCGCCTTGAACTCCACAAACATAACAAAATTACAAAATATGACGAAATATATATCCTACTACTGCCAGTCGCACTTTTTCACTGGAACCATGTGATCGCAGTGGAGGTGCTTTGTGGAGGTGGGGGCATCATGCAGTGCTGTTGCTGCCATTGATTCAAGCCATTGTTATCCCTCATTCCACCCAATTCATATGCATTTCCTTGGTCTGTGCTAGGGTAATTGTTTTCTTCAATATCCATTGTTCCTTCTCCCATATCATCGGCCTCCATCAACTCTGTAGCCTCTGTTTGAAAAGTATCTATTGCTGAGGTAGGTGGAAGCTGAAAATGAGAAGGAACCCAAGGAACAACAGCTAGGCCGTTGCTTGCAGTTGCATCATTCTTGTCACGAGAACATTCTTCATCCTCAGCCAGTTTGGCGTTCCCAGAATGGCTTGCCCGAAGAAACTGACCTTTAAAACGTCGAAACAAAATCAGCTAAGATATAACCATCAAGGAAAAACTATAAAAGGTAAACAAGATACATACTAGCATTTTGTAACACTGCACATCAAACTTTAAGTTAGATTGATAACTTAACCTCTGTAAATTCTAATAAATGAGACCCATACAGATGCAGTCATACAATTGATTGCAACCTTTACAGTCCCTACCCACAAGCCCCAATTACTACAAATAAGATAAAAGTCATCCTAAATACCCTTGTACAACACAACATCACCACAAAGCTTCAGTTATAAACGGTGATCCGATAGCCCTCCACACTTCTAGGGGCACCTCGCGGGAACAGAGCTACAATTCTAGCGCTACCAAAATTAAAAGGCCATTGTACGGCCATTTGAGCTTAGTCATTGAACAATCAACAGACCGAATCCATCATAGAAAGGTAAAAATTATCAGAATAAAGACCATAACTATCTACTCATAAGCTAAGGTCGGGTTTAACTAACTTAAAAGTTCTCAAAATGGGAAACAAATTCTCAACAATCAGTTATTTAATTCAATTGACGATGGAAGACACTATAATTGTTTATTTCAGGTTGAACTTCAATCTAAATCTGAAGCATTAGAAAGGGAACTTATATCCCCTGACCCAGATATAACCGGATGGTTATTTCCAATGAAAATAACAGTATTAATAGAAATTCAGCTACATAAACATGAATGCAATATAAAAGATTGAAAGAGAACTCAGTTGCTCACTTTTAAAACCAGAAATTAAGTCCAAAGAGACAGAAACATTTGGAGATGGAGAAGAAGGCTGCAAGAAAGGCTTGTAGAGAACAATAGCCTTCTCTTCATTGAGATTGACAGGATCATCAGATACTGAAACAACTTTATTATCATCAGGAATTGAATTTGGCGATGATTCAAGACCAAAAAGATCTTGCTCTCTTTCCTCCTCCATGATTGGCGGCAACAGTGCATTCTGCATAGTATATTACACAATAATATTCAATTCAACAAAAACCCATATCAATTTTATTTCTAAGAAGAAAAAGTTTAGATAGAAAAAAAGAAAAATTACCAGTCTGCGAATCTTTCGAGCGGGAGAAGAAAGAGAGAAATCATGCAAATCATCACTAACATCATCAACATCGAGCTCTTTCCTCTTCATCATCTTCATCATTCTCTTCTCTCCTCTTCTTTCTGACAAATCAATTTGCTGGTTCTGTGACTGTTCCCGTTCGTGCTCCTCACCAACTTGGTCTTTCAAGAAACCCCTCATAAATGAACAACAATTTGAGGGGGTTTCTGCTTTTCTCTAGATAAATCCAGAAGAACCACCAGCCCACTAACAAGTTCTTTTATTTATTTTATGTTTATTATTAATAAGGATTATATTTATTTATCATTTTTATGAAGTATTAAAACGTTCCCTCCCTTGAGGTTTAAGAAATTACACAGACATATAAATTTGCTAAAATTAATACATGTCTCCCCTCTCAACCACAACTATAGAATCGTAGCCATTGATTATCGGTTCATTTCTAAAAGTGGGAAAAATAAAATGGATAAAATAATTTATAATATATTTAGAATTTAAGTGATATCATTTTAAGTCACACTTAAAACTATTGTAATTCGTTAAAATATTAATAAAAAAATAAATAAATTATCTTATAAAATAATACTCGTCAAATATATATATATATATATATATATATTTAAAATTAAATATAATTTAAATTTTAGTAAAAGCCAGTAGTGTCCAGTACCAATGATATCATTAAATCCCTCAATTTGCACACAAGTGTCAGTTACACAGAACCTTTCATATTCTTGAAACATCTAAAAAATTATATAACTGTTCCACACAAAGATTGTTCATATTCTTGAAACATTTAAAAAAATTATGCCACGCAAAGATTGTTCATTCGATAGTATTTTGTCAACACGTTTATTTCATGTTGATTTATGAGTAAAAAATTATTCAAGTACGTTTTGATTTTTCAGGGCTAAGTGTACTACATCTTGAGGCGCACATTTTTATTTTGGATGGGTTTACACCAAATGGATTCAAACGAATAATAAATAATAGATCAAATTAATTTAAATTAATAAGTGTAGATTTAATTTGATTTGGTTCAAAAATTTAGGTCTTTAATTTAAAAAAATATTTTTTAATAATTATTATTTTTTATTTATGTTAATTAAATATTAAAAAAAATCACTTTATATTTATTAAAATAATAAAAATAAAAAAAAATCTAAATTTTAAAATTTATTGAATCATTTTGATTTTTTTTTCAATTTGACACAAGCCCGAATCAAAAACCTAGTAGATAATTAATCATTTATTGTTTATTTGTAATCCATAGACATGTCGTTAACTAGAGAATATGTTGTCCGAAGGACATGTTCTCATTGCAAGAAAGTTGGCTATAATCCAAAGGCATATTAGAATATTATTACTTCTCCTATTAATTAAATGTGATGTAACTAATGCATGTACTGTAAATCACTTAAATTTTAATGCTTTTACTATAAATCCTAATGTACATAATTGTTGACGTTCTTAATTTTAAATATATTGTAAATGTATTATTATTATTTATCATTGTATTGATATAAAATATTTTTTATTAAAATTCTTTTATGATCATAGAAAGAATATATAAAAAAAAATCACTTACTGAATGATCTAATCATGTATCTACATGCAAAGTCACTTAGTTGTGATCCTCTCTCTGTTCCAGTGTTGATATTCCATTCATTTCATGATGAGCGTATTATAAAGCTCAAGGGTGATTGAAATTAATAGATGGAGGTTCAACCATTATAGATTATACATATGCATTGCTTTAATAGTTGGCCTCCTACACTGTTTCTTTAATGGATTAGTTCATAGTGTTTTACTTAGATTTTTTTTTTCTGTACACTACCAAATCAACTATGTACAGCAACTTGTTTGCTCGTTAATGTTGAAGAATATACGTTCATATTTGCCTCTTGATTTTTTTCTTTGTATTTCTATAATGAATTTAAACCAATAGAGCAATACGTTATTGAAATATTATCAAAAACAAAAAAAAAAATATTAATCATATATAATAAAATCGGTTATTCAAGTGAAAGAATGATATTCATTTGAGATTCATGACTATTACTGTTGAATGATGATAAGTAAAATGGTTAGTTCTACACTATCTACATTAACTTAGTGCACACAGATTCTGTACAATGAGCTTTGAGTGCCCCTTTAAACTCCATGATCTGGCAAACTACATTGAAGTTAACATGTATGCCGTGCATCAAATCTTCGAAAGTGCGATGGGCGTATTGATCTGGAATACCAAATAATTGTAGAGATGTATGTTCAGTCAAAAAGTCATATGATATGTATGCATCAATATATTGTTTTAACACATGCAGGGCTGGCATATTATCTTTGCCATCTATGCCTAGGGAGTTCAATGTAACACGCGATGATTATAAAATTGTAAAAGAATAACAACTTAATAATATATTCATGTTATTATTATTATCTACGAGTGTGTACCATATTACATTTAAATTGAGTATCTAAATTATATAAAACAAGTTCCCATTGTATTGACTTAACACTACAAGGAGAATGTCATAAACTGTTTAAAGTATGCTTCACCTATAATCTTGGGTTTTAACTTCACTATGACTTTGACTTATACAAAAAAATATTAACAATTACATGATTATATTACAAAAAGTATGAAACTTGAATCAAATATCAAGCTACTGGCTATATATATTCTTATTTTTTAAAACTTTCTTCTTGATATCTAACGCGTTAATGTTGGATTTCAAAGAAGTCTAGTAAAGTATTCATGGATATGTTTCTCCTAAACATTTGACGAATGTCATGCCGACATAATTAATAACCTCGTAAATTTAATATTGTTCAAAAAATAACATGCTAACTATAAGATATGTTGCATTAACAACTATAACACGATAACAACAATATTCATATATAAAAAAAGTTATAATTTTTTAATGTATGTATGAAATACAATAACAAACTTACATAAATCGTATCTTATCACGAATGTTTTGTTCATTATTGCAATTTTTTTTTCCCTATGTTTAGCCATATTGTTTACTATTGCATGACTCAAGCTCATGTATAAATAACAGTATTTTGTGGATCCCTAATAATACATATTAAATTGCTCTAAATCATTTACTATGTACAACAACCATGTTTTTGCACCATATTAAGATCCTTTGTCAATCAACAACTGTTTCATCAAGTAATACAATAATAGCTTCAACGACATCATTCCCATCCGTCGTGTCGAAATCATATTGATTATATATATTATCTAATTCATGGAGCTAATTCATTCTATTTTTAAAATATTTATCATTAAATTAATAACTATCATCTCTCTTCTAGACCGTGGTTTATCTTCAAGCTTGTTACAAAAGCAAACTCTCATCGAGAAAAACTAATTATGATACCTCCTACCAAAAAATGACACACCATTATTATTTTCTCTTGTCCCGACCTCCCGTAATAACATCACGTACATCAATCTTTGTCAGGGCTTCACCAAATTTTCATTCTCCTCTAACAAATTTGACCAAAAAAAAAATTTCGATAAATCAAACATGAAAAAACAAAAAATACAATCTTAACAATTAAACCCAAATATTAAAATATCAACAACAACATTAAAATAACAATCAAAATATACGTGCCATAACCAAAATAAAATCTCAAACTAAATGCACTTTCGGACTACAGAACTTTTCTGCATTTTCTGTACAATCATGTCGCGTAAGGAATTTTTAGCCGTGATTATGGCCGTGTAACATAGTTAATACTGAAGTGTACAGCATATTTCTATAAAAATCATATACTCTGATAGTCATTCCATAAGAGTTCATGTGTAACGCAATTGATTCCACTGCATTGTGGATGTATTATGCTATGATTCATTTTAATAGATATAATAATTTTACAATGCAAGAAGATTTTCTCTCATCAATTCCATAGAAAGAGACAATAACTTGACTTCCTTTAATACCAATTTTAATGTGTCTCATTTAATTACTCAGGTGAAATGGTTTGACATGTAATGTTATGTAGAATTCTTCGATGGATTCCTATTCTCCAGTATAATTCATATGACAAATTCCAGGTATCATAATCCTCCAAAAATTTACCCTACTAAATGCTGTAATCAATTCTACTCAAGATAATGTGAAGACATTCTCCAACATTGGGTCTTGTATATGTTACTTGCCAGGGTCTTCGTAAAGATTTATCGATCAACGAAGGACACAATGTCATATCTCTACTTGATGCAAGCTGGCATAACCACTGCATCATTGCTCAATCCATTAAAAAGGAAATACTTTTGAATCATGCTGTTGGGGTTGGTTAACGAAGCCAATTGCAATGACAACGGGTAGAGAGGGGAAAGGGCAAGCATATTGAACAACAACCGGCGGCAACATGTCATCACAAAATACAGAATAACCGAACACATCAAATCATGCACAAAGTGTGGTTGGAACTTCATAACCGTTCAGTTAAATCTTCAAATCCAAAAACCCTTTTCATCACAAACATCTCACCAAGAAACCAATACCAATCTATCAATGCTGCAACTGGAACTTCTTTTTGGGAAAATGTGGTGAAGGAAAATAAGAAACAGAAGAATGATTTGAACCAAAGAGGGCAAAAGTCACCACCATAAACAATTTATAATTTATAATTTGTTTTTCATATTTTTTGATTTTTTAATTAAAATTATAAAAAAAATTAATTTAATAAATCAAAAATAAAAATAACTATTTTAAAAAATTTTCCAATTTCTTATGTGTTTACTGCTTCAGGAATCAACTCAATTGTTGTTGTATTCAAAAAGTTACGGTCAGAAGACCAAAAAGGCGTCATGTGTCCAGGATGCACATGGACAGACTATGCTTAATTTTGTATTATTTTCTACTTCCCGTGTCGAAAAATTCTACTGTTCAAAAAAATCATATGATGTTCCTGCTGTCCTTTCTCTATCACATTTATGTTAGAAAACAAAAAGAGAAATAGATCACCTCTAATAAATACCATACGCAGCGTCATCAATGCTACCTTAAACCTGATAACGTATCTTCGAACTATAGACAACAATCAACAACAATAGTTAATTAAAAGAATTTTTTTTAAAAATGTAATACAAAATAAAGTACTTACAACCAAAAAAAAAAAACATTTTTACACTGGAATAAGGAATTTTTTAAATCTCCCAAAAGTTTAGAAAAAGTAAAATACAATTAATAATTTTTTTCCTTCATAATTTTAGGGAATTAAGTAAAATATTAAATTAAAAATAGAGACTTGAATCAAACAAGTAGCATTGATAGAGAATCTTAACGGATGAGTTGCAGATAGACAATATATAATGGACAGTGGAGGTCTCCCTCCCTGAATTATGTGGCTGTTGTGATGGCCCTGTTAAATGGTTGAGAGTTACAAAGCTCTGCTGCCTTCTGCCGCATTAGGGTGGCCCGAACCTTCTTGACCATCCTTGCCAGGGACGGACCCATTTCCTAGATTGAAAAATTTCAGATATGATGCTACTAGTGGTTTCACATTTCGTTCTTAGTGAATGGCCCATCCCTTGCCAGGTAACAACTCCATTTTGTAGATTGAGAAATTTCAGACATGCTGGCACTGGTGGTGTCGGCTTAATGTTCATAGTAAGTGGCCAGAAAATATTTTTTTTGAAAAATTTTATAACTATAAAATATTATATTTATTTATAAGTATGTTTTCAAAATTTTACAATTTTTATTACATCATACCGTAATACATATACATGTGTGTGTGTGTTTCAAATATATAATGAGTATTTAACATATTAAATATAAAATAATATTCCTTTTATTTATTTAATGTAAAAAAATATATTCATAATAATATCTATTTAGTATATATAGATAAAAAAAAAAAAAAATTTAAAGAATTAAACGAAATTTTTAGGTTGATTTTAAAAAAACTGTTTAGAAATAATTATATGAATATATCACGAAGTAACTTAATATTTCTATCTTTTTCACGTACATTCTTCAAATATTTATTTAGTTTTTTGTGAAGTGATTATATTATAATTTAAATTACTAAACATCCTTCCAACTTATCTTTAAGGATGATTATGTCATAATCGATAACTTGACCATCAAATGCAATGATAAACACCCTTAATGCCTACAAAAGTATTGAAAATAACTTTCTTTATCCTCTCCCAAATAGAAACTCTTGATACTCCCTTTTATTCTTAGTGGTGAAATTATATATATACTGATCCAGTTACATGTGAATTTTTGTTGCAGCCAGCTCCAAAGACATATGATGAGATTTTTGGGGCAGTTTTCCTGTACATTAATAGGATATTATTCTCCATTGTTAGGCCCCAAAAGCTTCTCTTCTTGGCAATTGGTGAGCGCATTTATATTTGGGGAAACCTTATGGAGTGCAATTGTGTAAATTGGTATTTATATATGTATTTCAATGCCGGTTATTCAAGACTATGTAAGCATGCACAAAATTTTATGGAACCCTTTTTTCCTTTTTTGTTACTGTATCTGGCTTTTAGTTCTTCTTGCGCTTGGAAAGATTAACTCTTTTGAAAGTACGTTGTTCTTTGTTTTACTTTGTCTACGGGTTGATAAAATTAGGAAATGAAAGAAAGGAAATTGAAAATTGATTACATTTCAGTTGCTATGGTTTCCCAATGAAACGCAAGTTCTACTATTAAATATTAAATAGCAGATGTTTTCAAGTTTTGCTTTTTTGCTTCTCTATCAGACAAACTATTAAGCTTCCTTCTTTTCTTCTGTTTCCCTCTTCGTTATCCCTTTCCCTTTCATTTTTACCAAACAAACAAGATATTGGATAGACTTTGGTTCCAAAATCTTGCAAAGAGAAGTGCTTATATAGATATAACATTTTCCAATTTGTTATATAAGAAATCTTCGCTTCAGTATCTTCTCTGTTGTTTGAAAAGAACATCGGTTTCATTGAAAAGAAAGAAAAAAATTATATTAAAGAAATAAAAAAAAAGGAATTAAAAAAACTCTCAGAAGAAGGTCAACCAATAGTTACAGAAAAGTAATTCTTGATTTCAAAGGAAATATCTTTCGAAATCAAAAAGAAAAACAAATCCAAGTGGATGACCTCTAAATTGCTTCATTGCTGCATTTCTTTCTGTTTATCTGTGCTCCCTGTCGTTTATAAGATGGAATTAAACAAAGAAATGGTTCATGCTATTGATCTGAAAATGGTAGAATATTCTAAATGGCTTTTTTTATATGTTTAGTAATATAGTCTCAATGATGCTGGCTAGCCATCATACATCTGGTAAAATGCCATTTCAAAATTTAGGGTGTTAATTTACATTGTTTTATGTGCATTTTTGTGCTGTACAAGCTGAGTATAATTAAGGGTTTCCTAATGAATTTTGGATTTAATTTTCACTGACTCTAGAACAGTCTTAGCAGTAGTGAGTGTTTATAAATTTCCTTAAAATTTGGGAAATCTTCAGAATTATATTCTTAATCCGTCTTCTTTGTGCATTAGCTCTGTAATGTTGCACATTCGTTTGGGTTAATGATTCTCTGAGAACTTACATCTCACGTCATCATGCCCCTGTTTTCCACTGTTAAAAACCTTCTTTTACAATTTTTTTTTTTAAAAAAGAAGATGGAAATGTAGCTTTACTGGGAATAGCTTGGTTGCTTATGAACTTGTAACAAAATATTGTATCCCTGGAAACTGCATTACCTAGGTCCTCTTTGGTTTGTTGACTGAACATTGAATATGATTCGATTTTAGACATTTAGCTGTTAATAAATGTGCTTGTTTCTCTCAACTTTACACTAAAAATTTGGTAGTTGCATTTGAAAATTTTTTACTTCGAACTTGACATAGATTTAAATATATTAACTTAATTGCAAATTTAAAAGAACTCTTATATGTTTTATCTATTTCATTCTATATACAGTTTATCTATTAATTTATAAGGGTATAATATGTCAAATCAATAATTTTTCAGACATTTGTATACAATATAAACCATATCATTCGCAACTATATATTAACTTCTATTCGAACTTCATTTTTTTTTTGATTTGGGATAAAAAAACAAATGCTACCACATTCATCTCTAATTTTCCAGGCGTTTTAAAGCTGCTAAAGATGCCGCTGATGAGATACGTTTTATGACTTCGGTGGATTATTGTTGTTGGTCTTGTTCACTTTATAAATCATTTGTATATTTACAAAAACACTTTGTTTTCAGGCCTTAGGGATAGAGCAGCAAAGAAGTGACCTTGAATCAGGTGGAGAAAAATCATCTATATCGGAGCAATCCAAGAAGCTTGACTCAAATGTGATCACACCGGGAACTGAATTCATGGATTTGTTGTCATCAGCTCTTTGTTATTATATACACCTGAGGGTGAATGATGATTTGGGGTGGCCAGGAATAAAGGTAAGGACAAATGTCCTGAGCCCAAAGTTCATCTCTCTCTCTCTCTCTCTCTCTCTCTCTCTCACGTGCAAAATTTTAACTTCTGTTGAGTAAACATCGATCTTTTAGATTCTTTTGTCTGATGCCAGTATACCCGGTGAGAGGGAGCATAAGATAATGTCTTACATTCATTTGCAAAGGAATCTTCCTGGACATGATCAAAACACACAACATTGTTTGTATGGGCTGGTAAATATCTTTACCCATGTTCGCTTAAAGGCCAGTTCCAATGCTTACGGTGACTGGTTTGTAATATGTAATCAATGTTATCTGTTGTTGCAGGATGCAGATCTAAACGTGCTGGCATTGGCTACCCATGAAATCCATTTCTCTATTTAGAGAGAGGTTTATCTAATCATGCCTCTCGGTTTAACAGATTTTAACTGCTTTTTCACAATTGTAATATTGGAAAGAAGAACTTGTTCATCTGTTTTTTTTATTTGAGTCGTAGGAAGTCCAAAAACCATGCTACGTCAGAAACCACCGAAAAAGAGGACAAAACTAATAAAGTGGCTGGAATGCCAGAAGAAAAAGCAAATGAAAGCATCTGCCCATGGTGTAGAAGGCTATATTAGGAGACTGGAATTTCAGATCGTTATTTATGTATATTTCTTTTAATTTGATTTTTGAATGGTTTCTCTTTGTACACGAGTATTGATTATCTTTGTTTTTTGGAAAAGAAATATAAATTATCTAGAAAAATAGTTTGTCTTTGTAATTGGGGTCCCAAAGACTGGATTTTATCAGGGCATGGAATCATACATTGAATGTGATACAATGATCTTTGAATGCTAGATTTGATGTCAAGTATCCATCTTTTGATGCATTACTTCAAAAATATGGAGACTGTAGAAATGACGATTTATGAAGTAGATTTTCCTGTTAACTTCTTCACCTCATACGAAAGCAATAAGGCATCTTAGATCTTCACTGGTCAGGAAGTTTCTCAATAACCTGCCATGATTTTTGAACTGTGCTGTTTTATGTTTCATTGATGAATAAAAATTCAACAAAAAAGTTTTGCTAGTGAGGTTGTTGAGCAACAAAAAGAGTGAGCTCGTTAGAGAGAAAAAAAGGTCTTTCCTGAAGTGTCTTTTTGTCAATGAGTTAGATAAATGTGACCCTGGATAACACGTAGCCAACCTTCACTAGCTCGTGGTAGCTGGGATATATATGCATTTGGCCAAAACGCTTGACAAAATTGATATTCTCTGCTAACTTGAGAATTGTAGTTGAATTTTATAGTTTTGTGTCAGTTTAAAAAATTGATGGAAATTGAGATAGTCTTCTGAGAAAGTTATCATCCATACTTAGATTGACGTGCACGGTTATGCATTAGAATGATGCACTCTTATGGTGTAGTGTTTGAGATGTCTCTAATCCAATTTGAACCATGACAATATATCTATTTCTGTGCTGCAAGGCCTTGATCATCACTGTCTGCTTATTGTTAAATTCATGTCTACTATTTGTACAGTTTGTCAACACATGGATTCCGAGGGAGTATTTAGCACGACATGAGAATTCCAGACTCAACTGTGCAAGCAGACCTGGACCGTCTGATCGATGATTTTGTCTTCATGTGTTTGTTTTTTGGAAATGACTTCCTACCCCACACACCGTCATTGGAAATATCCGAGGTTCTAAAGTCTGAGATGCCTATTTTATCTTGTTTAATTTTTTGTCCAGATAAAGATGTTCAGATTTCTATTACATATTGGCAATATGATGACAAGTTCTTTTTACCTCTGACACTTCTATTTATGCTTGGTGGCACTTATACAAACATGCACAGAACACTACATCACTTTGATTTCTGATACAATGATTAAAATTGAAGTGAGGTTAATGAACTATATGTTAGTGGAAACATTACAAAAAATAGATCTTTTTAATCTGGTGGTTCCCTAATGTTCTTCGCCATATTTAAGTTAAAAAAGATGAATTTACGAAATTAGTACAGAATAATTTGTTAAAAAGAAGACATTTTTGTATAATTTGTTAAAGCTAAACTTGTACTTGTAATGCTGATCATAGGTTTATCTTCATATTAATTCTACATTACTTGGCGCTTAGAAGGTTGTTACAAGAAACTAGATTTACTATTTGCATATAACAAACTACCTTGTTAAACTTTACCTGATTTTACACGGTGCTATTAACCTGCTCCTGAGGATTTACACAAGTGAATTCATTAGCAGGGGAGGTTACTTAGCTGATGCTTTAAAGGTAAGTAACTTTGGATTCCCAATGTGTATGCTATGGTTTTGCTCCAACATCTGATGATTCAGTTAGTCAACATACTCTTAACAGGTGAACGGCAGGAACTTCTCGCTGTAATAAAGTGTGCCTGTTAACTATTTTTATTTTTTAATTTATAATTTTTTATACTGAACAGTCAAATATTGATGAATGGTTAATGTGACAGTAACATCTCAAACTCTAAGACAATCAATTTACTGAATGGTCATTTTATTTCTGTCAAAGTGTCAACTCTATTTTCCTTAATGAAAGCTAAGTCTACCATTTGCACTAGTTTGTTTAAGTTTCTTCACTTGATTTTTTTGTACTGTTGAGTAGATATTTTTATTTCTAGCTTAAGTAATGTTTCATTGCAATTTTTATTAAATGGATAGGTAAATTTGGGACGAGTGGAGCACTTTGTTAGGTCTGTTGGGACTCATGAACATGAAATCTTTGTAAAACATAGACAGGTATTATCCCTTTCTGATTTTTTTTTCCCTCTCTCGACATGTTTTTATTTGTAATGTTCCAAGAATTGCTCTTATGTCGAATACGGTTAGCTATTCTACATTCCTAAGACACTTTGTTTTCTGTTGTAGTCATATTCTTTTTGGATATTTTATTTGTTTATTTGAAAACCTCTTCTGTTCATCCATTGATTCAAAAGAATTTTTTTTATTTAGCAACAATCATTTATTTGTTATTATGGATAAGAAAAATGTTCTGTTGAGGTAGAATCTTAATAACAGTATGCTCACTTGCTTGGCTGTTAGTATAGTTACTCAAATCAATGTCGATTGTTCAGATTCAAGCTAAAGATGGAAAGACCCATTCTCAAGGCCGATCAAATGATAAGCTTGTCTGTGATTCTCCAAAGTCACCAGTCATCGAGCAAACTACAGAATCTAGAAGTTTGGAGTCTTCTTTTGAGCATTTAGCTGCACTTGTCTGTCAAGGTCCACAAAATGTGAGTCTTCTATATTTTTAACTAGGGTATTTTTAAATATCTCTACTAAGGTTTGGTAGAAATATACATAGATGTAAGTTTTAGAAAATTAATAAAAAATACCTCTCAATTATAAAATTATTATGTTTAACCATTAGTTGATTGATTAAAAAAGTAAAATGACTAAAATAATCTTTTATATAATTTTAGATATTAATGATATTTTTTATATACTTCTTTTGAGATTTTAAAAATTAATAGAAAATACTTCTAAAAGCTATGTTTTATATTTTAATATCTAATTTAATTTAATAAACATACATAAATTATGTGCTAATTTTAATAGGACAATACCATAAATTACTTGTTTGTATAGAAATATAAACCATTTAATTCAATATATATATATAAAACTATGTGATATGAATATATACAAATATATTTTATAAATTGTTTGTTTGTATAGAATTATTTTAACTGTTGTGAAATATTTTCATAATCATTGAAATTAGTTAAATTATAAATTTTTATTTTAAAATGCCAAAAATTGAAGATTTTATGTTTTTAAAAATGAGAATTTTTTAGAAGACAAAGATTAGATTTTACAAGTGTTTAGCTTATTTAATTTATTTTTTTAAATAAGACTTTAAATTAAATTTCAATAATCAAGAAAATATTTTATAACAATTAAAATACTTCTATACAAGTAAGTAATTTATAATACTTATCTGTATATATTTATATCATATAGTTTTATCTATATTTATTAAATTAATAATTTATATTTCTATACAAATAAATAATTTATAGTATTATTCTATTAAAATTAGTATCTAATTTATATATTTTTATTAAATTAAATTAAATTAGATATTAAAATATAAAAAATAATTTTTAAGAAAATTTTTGGTTAGTTCGTAAAATTTCAGGAAAAGTATGTAAAAAATATTATTAATATTTAAAATTATATATAAAATTATTTTTATTATTTTACTATTTTAGTTAATCAATTAACGGTTAAATATAATGATTTTACTGTTAAAGAATACTTTTTGTTTATTTTTTTTTAATTTTTGTCAAATTTTAGGAGATGTAATACCTCTTTTTAACCTCTCAACGATAACGTTGATGTCACCTGATTTTGACAAATATCAGGAGATGTATTTGAAAATACACCTTTTTAACCTCTCAATGATAATTTTGATCTCACCTAACATATTCTGTTATTATCTATCTAGGCTTTTGAGCAGTACAGAAACTCAAAATAGATCAGTTAACTGTACATCCGTTGGCACAGATGCAATGGTTGATGAGGTCCGTCATTACATTTTGGTGCTCCCATCTTGCATTTAGATACAATGTGAATGACCTCTAATTTCCCTAATCTGATTCCTTGTTTTGTTTATAGGTTAACATGGAAAGAATGGGTTGGAAGGAAAGATTCTCCGCTGAAAAGTTTGAGGCCAAAACTGAAGATGATCGTGAAAGAATTCGGAGACATGTGATGAGGCAATGCATTGTTTTTAATCTTCTGTTGGCTTTACACCTGTCCGCTGCTTTGCTCTTACATATTTTTTACATTTTTATATCATCATTTCAAATTCCTGAGTTTCATGTTTCTCATAGTTTAATACGAAGGGTGAAGTTGCGAGTCTGGGTGCTTTTCTGTATTTTTCTCTCTTCTATATATTTTTTCTCTATAAATCATGCAATGTAAAGAATTGTGTTAGTTGTAATATGATTCGTAGAATTAGAAAAGCTGTCCACTAAAGCTGCATCTTGCATGAAGACAAAAGTATTCTTTACAAACTACATATTGAACAGTCTCAAAAGTCAACCTGCAAAATTCTCTCATAACAATAAAAAATCAGATTCTGTAATACTCTTTAATTCTTGTTTATTTATCTGGCAACATGGATAATATTTAAAAGCTACTAATTCTTGCTGTTTTTATTGATCTATCCTTCCATTGCTGGCAATCCCTTCTTTAGTTTTTTCCATATCTAGTTTTTAATTTGTTCTACTTAGACTCTAGTTGACACTTTCTAATTTCTTTCCTGCAACGTATGTAGGTTTTTAAATATGTAGAAGGAATTTGTTGGGTCATGCATTACTATTACGGAGTATGCTCATGGCAATGTTATGTAGTGCATCCTGAAGTCATTAAATTTATTTACGTTTCCTCTTATTATTTGCTTAAAATGGAATATGGACTTGGCATCTGCTGGGGGTTGATTTGCCTGGTTAATTAGAAATGAACTGTGACTTCTGCATTGTGACATATGCTTGTTTTTCTGTGGGAAAAATAAAAACATGAACCAAAGCTTTACAGTACTGAATTATTTTTATTTCTTTCCTCCTTTTGGTACTATTAAAATTAGGATAAAAGTAAGACAAAAGTTTTTTTCAGATGATATGCCGGTGATTTCAGCAACTAGGAGCTTGCATTGGCATAGATCCTTAATTGGGTGTGTTAGATCTGAAAAGCTTTCTTGTCAGATGTCCTTAGTGTGCTAGCATAAAATTACCAATGTTTAGGTCTGAATACTAATGATTCTGTCTGTGGTCAACTTCCAAATTGCCTTGTTAGATGTTTTCATCTGTTTTTCATAGTAGTGAACAGAGATGGGAATATTGTGGCCAGTGCTGAAATATATAACGAATCTGTCTGATTTGAGAAAGGGATCATGGATGGTAGTCATGGTTGAAAGCTGGTCAGAATGGAACTTGTAGAGTCCATTGGGATTTTCTTCGATCGAAGGAACCTTTGAAAAAAGGAAGCTGTTTGACTGCCATTATATAAAGCTTGAGGACAGCAACTACTTTTAGATAACATCTAGTCGGAAATATGTAGTACAATGAAAGGATATCTCGGTAGTTCAACCAGTGATACCTAGTTTTTATGCAAATACTTGGAAGCTACTTTCGATCAATGTTCTAAATATCAGTATGGATAGATATGTAAGGTCTCAAAAGTGAAATTTCGAAATTTCAAAAGAGGACTTTGAGAATCTAAATCCTACACATTTCTATTTAGTGTCATTTTTTTTTTTGCCATAATATGCAATCTTATTGGGTGCTAATGATGGACACAGTCAAGTATACAAGAAGCATAACTGAATATAATTTGGAAAGATTTAATGATATGTGAAAAATTTGAAATAGAGATCTAGTTTTTGATTAAGTCTTGTTTTTACAAAAACCTGATAACATATATATTGAGAGAATTTCTGCTGTCTGGTTGTCTGGATGTTATAAACATCCAGAGTAGTTGCTCCATTTAAGATTTTGGTCAACAGCACCATGTTTTTGTTTTGTTAACGGCGCTATTTTTATTATTTTAAAATATAACTTCTGCAATTGTTGTCTCTTAACTTCTCAAAAGTCTCTTGACTATTTTCAGTTTTTCTCCAAAAATCTTTCAAATATTAGGTCTTGCCATCCTCTTCCATACACAAATTAAAGATCAATGTAAACATTTGTTGTTCAGTAATTCACTTACAAAGAAAGGACTCAACACTTGCCCTTTATTGCTGACAAGACCATTTTTTAGCTGTTATAGCATGTTGGTTATATTTCTGACCATGGCTTCACATTGCTAACCACACCGATTCCTCTTTAATCTGTTATAGCATTTGTCTTAGATCTATGACCATGACCTCACTTTGTGCTAATGTTTAACATGATTCAAGCACTCCTTTTGTGTTTGTGAGCATGTGAATGGAGAAGGCTTGTCTGAATATTTCTAATGAATATGAAGGAGAAATGTTGAAGAGATAGAGAGACAATTGACTCGATGTGGAGAGAAATAGAGTAAAAATAGAAAATGGTGGTGAGAGAATAATGTGCAGAGAGAAAAAAAATGGGAATATAGAATTTTGCAGAACATATATTTTAAGCAGGAAAAATACTGACGTTTACGAGGCAGAAACAGGCTACTGCAGAGGATTTTCCTTTTTTCATATTTACTTTTTTTCCTTTTATAAATTTGTAAAGTAAAATACTGTCTGCCATTGGATGACTGTAATGGCTGAGAGCAACTGGTATGGGTGTTTTAAAATCGGGATACTTGGACTGAAGAACTTCTAAATATGTATTTACATATATATTGGTCCAGTCTTCTGTATATTAAGAATCATCAAGATGCAAGATCTCGGCCCTTGGATACGTCAAAGGACTTGAAAAATTTTGGAAAATAAAAAAAGAGTCTCTTGTTTCCCAGCAATGAATTTCATTTCTTTTTTTTTTTTTGGGTCAAATCACTCAGCTCATTAAAGTGTCTTCGTTCTCACCTACTCTCCTCATGCCATGGTTCCAACATGGTTCTCTGTCTTCCACTCCTCTTTGCAATCTCAATTTAAAAGGTTTCTCTTTCTGTTGCTCACCTACTGATATAGTACCAAATAGTAACAGAGGAAAGAGGAGAAATTAGTGAGAAAGCGAGAGTCAATCCAATCTTTTATTCAATAATCTCAAAACCTACTTAAAAATTGAAACTGAGGCCTTATTTATAGTGGCCATAATCTAAACAAAAAAGAAAGAATTCTACTTCCAATAAGAAAAAAAAATTCCTACCCTAACAAAAGAGTGCATATAATATGCTAAAAAATGGCGATTATAGACGTATCCTGTTAATTTCAAGTTTGGTAGTGATGGCCTAATGTTTTTAGAGCACTCAAGACTTTGGTTATAATTTTTAATTTATGATTTTTAATTATTATTATCTTTTTAGAGAAGACTTTTGTTAATTATCTTAATGTTTTAATGTGCAGGTTTTACCCTTATCATTATGCGCCATTTGCTTCAGATTTTTATGGAATTGATCAGTTCGAAATTCACTTCACACTGGGGGAACCCTTCAAGCCATTTGATCAGCTAATGGGTGTATTGCCTGCTGCAAGGTTTTCAGTATAACTTGCCATTTCTGCTGTTCTTCTATAAGACACACTAGGATCTGACACATGCTGCACATGCAGTGCACATGCTCTTCCTTTGTCTTACAGGAAATTGTTGACCGATGCATTGTCACCTATATTGCAATATTATCCTACTGGTAGGGTTTTAATTGACTGCTAAATTTTACAGTGATATTATTAATCAATCTTTTTTTTAGATGTCTAATCATAAAATTTCCCACAGATTTTGAGCTTGATATGAATGGGAAACGCATTTCCTGGCAGGTATTGTTTGACTCTGGTTCTTATGCAGCATTTATATGATTACCTTAAAACAGAGCCTTAAGTACTTATTCTGAGATGCAACAGTTATAACAATGTTTTCTTTGAGCTTGATATGAATGGGAAACGCATTTCCTGGCAGCGATTGTTTGATTCTGGTTCTTATGCAGTATTTACACGATTACCTTAAAACAGAGTCTTAAGTACTTATTCTGAGATGCAACAGTTATAACAATGTTTTCTTCTGATTAAAGTTTATGGTATTGATTTTCTGTAATGGGCAATAAATGAGATCTGCAATAAAGAAATCTGTCAGTCAATAATCTACTTCGGTGTTGGCTCCTTTTGCCATCTTTTTGGGGTTTAGGATGGGTTGGATTCATTTTGTTGGTTGAACCAATCTGGTATTAGATTCCGAGCTGAACTAAACCACAAATGAGTGCAGATAAAATTTTGATGCAACAACTAGAAAAAAAGCATTCATATAAAGAAATCTGTTTTACTAACTATTGATTCTTTGCCAGGTAAGAAAGATGAAAACAAAATACAAAATACACAGTCAAAATACTGACATAATAAAGAAACAAAACGAAAAAGTCTACTAAGATGATGTACAGCCTTGTGCTGTGGAAGTAGCAACCATGGTGCTTGTTTGTACTTTCATGTGGCATCTTGTGATTGTAAATAGAAATTATATGATATTGGATACCAGTATGTCATATGAATCAGAGAATGAGGTACAAACTTTGAAGGGACAAAACTGCAAATAACTCTTATGAATACCTCAAAAGAAATGAGAAGGTTCCCATGAATCTGTCTCTGTGGCTGTATGTGCTCCAGCAATACCAACATTCTGCTGGAACTGATGGTGAAATCGAGATGCATGCAATTTTCGTTGACAGAATTGGGGTTAATATCACTGCAGACTGCATATTTCAAATTTGAGAACCGGAAAATTTAAGGATTTGCTTCAAGTATTGGTTAGGTTTAGAGCCCTTGGTGTTTATTTTAGGGTCATGTTACGTAGATGATATGGATTGCATTCAGCCTACTACATATTAACATTGGGCAAAAGTTTCATAGGATCAATCTTATCACTTCCAGTACAGTTTCACTATTTTAGACTTGAGCTAGAAATGACTATCATTGATTCCCAAAGGAAAATAGTTCCAAACTGAGCGATCCCAGCTGGTTCTGTTATTCTACTAAACATAAAACTGATAGATATACGCAGACACAGGTTATGTCACTTAGCCTAGGTTCAAATATCTAGACATGAGATGTACTCTTTGGTATATTTAAAGTTACACACATGCATATGCCTATAAAAGTCATCAGTCACCTATTCATTCACCACCTGCATCTTCCTCTGTTTACCATATTGTTGCTGATTATAATTATTATTTAGGTATCATAAAATTTTATGTGCTAATGATTTAGCTACTTGTAAACCAAGCAATCCTGTTGGTAAGCTTAGCGAGACTATTCTGTGTCAATTTCTGTTTGTTTTTCTTCTCTTCAATTCATTTTAACTTGCATGAATGCTCAGTGATGAATGACAATGTTTTGTTGTTTCTTGAAATTTTTTCTTGTCTTGCAGGCTAATTGTAAACTACCATTTATTGAGGAGTCTCATCTTCTTTCAGAGATTGCCAAAGTAGAGCACACTCTAGCAGTAATTCTCGGCATTGGTGTTTCTCAGTCTTTACTATTGTTGTCTGATGCAAAGTGTGCTTTAGGTGTCATTTTCCTAAATCTTCAGTAACAGTGATAATGTTAATTATTTAATTCTGATGTTGTGCAAATAGATGATGTGTATCTATTATTCTATCCAACGACATGAACATTTTAGTTGCCAAGCTATAATTTTGCCAACGTGATGACTGTCATAGTTTAATATACTAAAAAAGTGCCACAATCCTCGAACAATTTAGAAAGTGGTGTTATCCCAATCTAATTTCTCATGTTTTTAGCTTCCTTGCCCAAGGCAAAGTTTGCTATGACAGAATGTTTGAAATGGGTACTATTTTCCTCATTTAACAATTTCACTCATTTATTTAACATGCCCATGACTCTGCAACAATTTAACAGGCAAAGAGCATATGAGGTTTTCTTTAATTATATAGGAATTTGGACTTTTTTTTTGTGCTTTTTTTTTTGTTGGTATCTGTTTGACATGTATCTTACAGACACTCTTGTTTTTAGATGTCTGAACTGCATTTTCTCATGCTTTCCGGTGTCCATGCATAGTCATACATGCCAGATAATATTTCATTGGAAAATATTAATGCTATACAATATCTTCAATCAGGATGAAGAGAGAAGGAGAAACAGTTCAGGTCTGGATGTTCTGTTCCTTCACATTTCACATTCTTTAGCAGTGGATATTAATTCCTTCTGCAAGCAAATGAATGATAAGTTCCTTGAAATTAAAGTCAAACAGGAAATTGACCCCGAAGCTCAGGTGTGCTTTTGCAAAACTTTTTCTTCTTTGTTGTCGGTAGAAACTCAAGATCATGATCTACAATGAAGTGGCTCAACTGGAAGAGAAAAGTTCTTTTGATTTAATGATGTTAACTCTGGTCAACTATAAATTTGTTGATATAAATTTGGTGATTTTTTTCTATCCTTTCCTAGCAAATCAAGCAATATATGAATGTCTGCTAACTTTAGAGCCGTCTGTTTGTGGAAGTGGAATCCCATTGTTGCTTAATTTTTTGACTGAGGGTTTGCCACTGTAGTTCTTTGTAGTACTACCTTTTGTCAATAAATTATTTTGTTCCAATCAGAGGTGTAAATTCAAATTGCTCACAATGTTTTTGGCTGAATGGATATGTTTACATTTTTGATAGGTCTATGTGGCATGTGGAAATATACTCTCCAGTTGAGGGCATGAAGATGATTACGAAAAATGAAGTGTTGTAAGTTTTTCATTCAGATATGTTTGCTATATGCGTAAGAAGAGTGGTAAGTAATATTTGCCTATAACTTCCTGGAAGTTCTGTCTTTATTATTGTTATTAATTTTATTTTCTTTCTCTGGTCTGTCTTCTATATGAACCCTTCATTTCAAACTCATGTTCCAAGGCCAGTGTCGGGATTCATTTTTCCAAAGAAGGTATATAATGGATTTCTCTGCCCTTAGATTTCAAAACATCAATGCTTTGATTGCTGACAATAAAATTTATCATTAGTTTAGTTGATTGTTGCCTAGCTAAGCTGATTGGCAGGATAATAGCTGAACCTCTGTTCGGATATGTTTGGGATCATGGTGCTGTGGCTTTACAGCTAATGTGGGATGGAATCACTAGATGTCAGGCAAGTGTAAGAGTGAGTGATAAAGATTAGCTTTCAAGTAAAAGTTGGTTTTACTAAACATTTAGGTGCCACTCTTCCAAAGTAATTTACAAGCACAGTAGTCCAAAATATTCCCTTAGTTGATTAATATGTTTTCTTCTCTCATTTTGTTGATTTGATATTTTCTCCATGAAAATATGATTTTTGATTGAAGGTGCAAGAACTGTTTCTTGTAGTTTGATTTTTGGGTTCATATCTCTAGTTGCCTTGGATGCTAATGCTAAATTTGACATTTTTTTTCCTTGTTAGTCTGTCTGTGAGCGCGACATTTTACCTCGTGATATTTTATGGCTTTCACAATCAGCATATTCAAAGTTACCGTCCTCTGCACTTAGATTTTCTGAAAGGTGAGACTTTTTATTCTTTTATGTTTTTCCTAGGTAAGAGGAAATAGTGTAATATAATAGAGGATAAATCAGCTTATTAATTGATTTAAATTTTAACCAATAACTAATAAAGTGTGGCAACTTTGTTTCATCTTTTTCCTTAGGCCCATGCCCATCCCCAAGTCAGTGTCAGGCACTTGTCTAGCAAAACAGGTTCGTCAACTGGTGTCTCTGTGTTATCTCAGGAAGCAGACGGAGAGTCTGCAATGTATAAAACGATGCATGAAACAATGGATGAAACTTGGTAATCATGTTGAGGTAGATGGATTGAAGGAAGTGAAACAGTAAGTCCAATCAAGAAAAAGGAAACGGAACAAAGGTAAGCAGAGTAAAGGTGTTGTCCCAATTGCTAATGTTGAGAAATTGAGAAGTTACGGTGTTGATGGGGAACAGACGAAGGATAGAATTGAGCATTGAGGTGCAGATGGTTTGGGGGCCCAAAAAAAAAAAAAAGGAACACAAATCTGAAAAAAGGAAACGCAGTGAAGTTGATGATATACTAAGTAACAGTGTTGAGGCATTTGAGGGCTGTATTCTTTGGGAACAGAGCAAAAGTGACGTAGACCATAGGGGTCAAGATTATCTTGGGGAACGAAAATCTGAAGTAAAATCTAAGAAAAAGAAATGAAGATCTAACAAAAGGAAAGTAACTGAAGATAATGACATGCCACATACAAGTTTTGAGAAATTGGAGAGTAGCTCTCTTGGGGAGCTGAATAAAGGGAATTTGACCAAGCAAGTGCAGTTGGGTTGCAGGGAATAAGAACTGAAGTAAATGCTGATGGGAAATCTGAGGTTAGTTCTCTTGGGGAACAGAATGAAGGAAATGGTGACCAAGCAAGTGCAGTTTGGTTGCTGGAAGCAAGAGCCAAAGTAAATACAGATGGGAAATTGGAGATGAGGTCTCTTGTTTAACAGAAAAAAGGGGATGGTGACCGGACAAGTGCAGTTGAGTCGCTTGGAGTAAGAGCTGAAGTGAGTTCAAATGGGTTGATGGGAAGAAAACCTCAGGTGACAGCTATGAAAAAGAAGCGCAAGTCAAAGAAAAGGAGACTTAGCGAAGGTGATGCATCTTAGAGTGTTGCAAAATTGGAGAGTAGCTCACCCGAATGTGTCTGAGTAATTGATGCAAATACAAATGAGAAATTGGAGAGTAGCTCTCTTCGGGAGCAGAAAAAAGGGGATGGCCACAGAGAAATTGTGTTTGGGTTGCAGGGAGTAATGACTGAAATAAAAGCAGATGGGATTCTTGGATTACAACCTGAGATAAAATCTAGTAAGAAGAAACGCAGATTGAACAAAAGGAAACTAAGTGAAGGTGATGGTGTCCCACCTAAAAGTGTTGAGATGTTGGATAATAGCTCTCTTATGGACAGGAATAAAGGAGATGGTGACCCAGCAAGTGCAGTTTAGTTGCAGGGGGTAAGAACTGAATTAAATGCAGATGGGAAGTTGGGGAGTAGCTCCTCTGTTGGGGAAAAGAATGAAGGGAATGCTGGTCAAGCAATTGCAGTTCACGTAAATGGAGTAAGAACTGAAGTCAATACAGTTGGATTGCTTGGAATACAACCTGAGGTAAAATCCAGTAAAAAGAAACCCAGATCGAAGAAGAGGAAACTAAGTGAAGGTCTTGGTATCCCACCTAAAAGAGTTGAGATGTTGGACAATAGCTCTCCTGTGGAGAAGAATAAAGGGGATGGTGACCGAGCAAGTACATATTGGATGCAGGGAGTAAGAACTGAACTAAACACATATGGTAACATAGAGAATATCTCTCTTGGGGAACAGAATAAAGGGGATGGCGACCAAGCAAGTGCAGTTGAGTTGCAGGGAGTGAGAACTGTATTAAACAGCAGATGGGAAGTTGGAGAGTGAGCTAGGAAATGCATCTGGGTTGCAAGGAGTAGGAACTGAAATAAAGGGTGATGGGCTGCTGGGAATGAAACATGATGTAGCATGTGGGAAAAGGAAACTAAGTGAAGGTACTGATGTCCCACAAAGAGTATTGACAAATTGGAGTGTTGCATCTCTCCCAGAGAACAGAATAAGGGTGACCGACCCAATGTAGATGCATCACAGTAAATGAAAACTGAAGTAAGATCTAGTAAGGAAATGAAACGAAGGTCTAAGGAAACAAGAAGAAATGAGTGAACCTCACCCATATAATGTTGCTGAGAAATTGGGTAGGGTTCGTGGGGAAGAAGGTAATGGTATTAGGGACCATGCAGGTGTACATCTAGAAGAATTGAAAGCAATAAAGACAGATTGAGATAAACAGACAAAAAATGAGTTTTGCCCCTAATAATGCTGTGAAAACTAGGAGATGTTTTCCAGGGACCCTGCGGGAGATTCGCAGTAGGAAGTCTTGTTCCAAAAAAAGAAACGCAGCAGAAAAGCTTCCTTCTGCAGGAACCGGCCAAATTGTTGCTTTTAGTAATGCGCGTGCTTTGTATTATCTATGCACGTCTTCTCAAATCCCACCGTACTTGGGAGTAAATTTTGTTATAACATTAAATATTGTGCTAGTTTATTCGGGTTTGCTACTATTTGAGCCTAAGCTCACGACCAGATTTTTCAATATTTGATTACGGAATGTTTGAAGTAATCTTGTATTTGTGGGAGCTAATAGTTTTTAGTACTTTATTTAAAGTTTTGTGTAATAAAGATATTTAAAGTTGTGTTCTTGATTGAATGGATGCATTGTGTTACATGCCACGTAACATAACCATGTACATCGAAAGAAAGCAATAGATGACAGTGTGTGAATGATACAATGCATGTGAAAAATTATTTAAATAATTTGTACTTATATTTTATTTTTGTAATTTAATCGTAAGAGTGATTAGACGAGATGGGCATTAATTACTTTATTTTCCCCATCTTGATAGGATAAGCAAGCCAACTACTGTTAACAAGAAGCAGCAACTATAGAAACAACAAGAGCAAATGCATAGACGAGACTTGGAAACTTGAAAGGGTCCTGTATCTTCTTCAGCCCTTTGTCCAAAAATGGAGCCAATGCTGCTGCTCCGGCCACTCTAAATGGTCTCGTTATGTTGTTCCCGGTCCACGTCAATATACCAATCTGCACCAATCAACAAAGCTTAACTTCCAACATCTATCAAATCAGGTCAACAGCAGCATTATACCAACTGACTGTATTTTGATTGAGAAACTTCTTTGTTAATCATGTTGATAACATGATATGTATTAAACAGGATACTTTATCAAGTTTATGTGAATCTCTTTGTGAATGGCATGACCATCTAAACTTAACAATTCTTTATTAGTACGTAGAATGCCTTCCTTTGTTCTTCTCCACCCACATCAAGCTATATGTAAAACTGACACACCATTGTCACTCTAAAATAGTTCCCTTTCTCTTTGGCATATTCACATGTTCTAATGTTTTCTAAGATTTTAGATCATATCTTATCCTACTATTCCTAACTTGTTGCATCTGTATACAATTCATATTTTTCCATGTAACTCAGTTATCTATAAGTGGTCAAGCTCACTGAACACATTTAAAAGATAAAAATGAACACAATCATAAAACACTTAAAGCATAGACATAACCACCACTATGGATAGCGATCACACTTAAAGCATAGGCATACCCACCGCCATGTATAGTGATCTTCACCGTCTCTTTTGAATAATTACCATAATGTCTTAAAAATCGTGCCTTAGACAAAAGGTTTATCAATGATAGTAATTTCGTTTAATGCTAATTGTCATTTTTGAAAAAACTAGGGAACTTGCTCAAATAGAGACGGGGTAAGAGATATTTAGTTATCTTATGGTTGTTCAGATTTGTTAGACCAAGATTGTAGTGTTTTGAAGTCATGTACTTATTTTTGAGTGGTTAAGTTTTCCTAGTAGTTTTCTTATTTGAGTAGAATTTTTATTATTTAATGGGAGTACATTTCTACTTTTCTGAATAAAGCACCTGATTACTCCCAATATTTTTTTTTGCTCTTTCTTTTCCTCTCTTGATTCATGCTTTCATCTACTGTACATTTTGGAAGTGATATTTGATTTTAACTCTCATGTAATATATGCATATACATTGTACATACAGAGTTTCTACTCAATATAGCGTTTATTAATTCCCTGATGATTGACGACTTTTACTGTTGTCCCTTGGGTCCCTAGGTCTTTAGGAGTTTCGATATTTCTATTATAATTAGAGATTTGACATTGGATTAAGAGTTTTCTATTTGAGTTTTATTACAACTTGTAATTAGAGATTTCACTTGGTTGGATTTTTTATTATAAGATCAATTAAATATTTGATTTTCTTACTTTTAACGTGCATGTTGTCTAGATAGAACATCCCTTTAATCCACTAAGGTTGGGTTTGTGACAATTATTCTACAATGCAGGCACCATCTCCATTTTTGTGCATTTGCATGCACTCAAAAATTAATTCACACTAGTAAACAATTTGCACAATTAATATAGCCTTGCATGCGAATAATGAATCAATAACACAAAAGCAATACTTTGAGAATGTTTCACAATCAATGTCATCAATTACAATTTAAATCACATTTGCATTGAAGAACAATTTTAGATCCACTAGAAATAGCAGTTTTAATGCACATGCTCTAATTCTAACAAGGTTTGGAAAGGTAAACTATTTTTCATGAAGACGCTACTCCCTCCAAATTCCAATGCTATTGATGCCAATTTTGAAATCACTAAATTGTAAGAGATTTTGCAGCTTTACAGCAAGACTTAGCTCCTTATGTCAGCCGATGCAGCAAGTTACTCAATGCTATTCACATAATTACTATCAATTGGCATAAACACTTGCTAAGCTGTCATTCCATATCTTTGTGTCACTAAAAGTGCAATGCCGCCATCAAATTATAGTCATCCACTATAATTTGTTAAAATACTTTCTCTTGTTTTCAGTTCCAGAACTATTATGCTTTGTCCTATTAAGTAATGAAGGGGGGAAAATGGAAAAAGTTGGGTCTCTAAACACTCATGCTACAATGAGAACCATGCAAAAAATTAGAGATCAACAGATAAATAGCATCTCACGGTAAAATCTTTTTGCTAACACTTCTCCATATATATGCCAGCATCACCATAGCAATCACATAAGCTACATGTCCATCCACTCCCCCACCCCAGCACTAACTCAAAATATCTTTTTCTATGTCAACTAGTGGTTATTAAATTAATTTTGAGTGCAAATCTTTTATTGTAGTTTAATTGAACAGCTAGTCTTCCCACCTTGATCAAACAGTTAAATTGCATGTCAATTGACAATTCCTTTCTCTTCCCTTATTGATGCTTGTTTCAAAGAGAAATTTAGTATTAGTTTTATTTAAACACCCCTTTTCTCTGACTTCTCTCCCAAGTGGATGCTTGATATTAGAATAGGAATTCATTTTTAAACTAGCAAATTTTCTGTTTCAATCCAAGAGAAAAATTAAATGTGAAGTTTATAGTTTATTTTAGAGAGACAATGCATAAAACATCATTATACTGAAACAAACAAAATGGTGCGACTAGAATCAAGATTTATGACAATCTGATTTGATGATTCCTGATTCTCACTTACGTCAATAACATAAATTGGCTAATTGCTAATAAATTAAAACTACAAAAAAGAAAAAGTAAAAAAACAGAAATCTTTGTATTCTTATTCAAACATCTTTTTTTTTTTTTTGAAGTATTTGGAAAGACAAGACAAACGTGTAGCTTGTAACGAGATGAAAAGTGAAGTATTTCTCACCCCTCAAAGGGCTTGAAGATTAGCAGCAGGATTCTTGCCAATACTCTTCTCATATCCGAGGAATGCAAGGACAAAAAAAGAGGTATGGGTAACGCCATCAAACAACCCATATGCAAGCACAGCTGCAAGTCCAATTTTTGCAAGCTTTGCATTCATTTCAGATGAAATAGCCCGGTGAAAATGCAAAGAATATGCAAATATCATGTGGGTAATAATAGCCAAAAAGACAAAAACTCAGCTTCACAAGAAATTATCAAATGCAAAAATATTTATCAAACTATTGCTTCCCTCCTCCCAACTTTATTACTCAGAAAAGTCAAAATATTACAGTGTTCAACAATGACTCATGTATTGTGTTCTTTTTTGCTCCCTAATTTTCCCATCAGCCAAATATGACAACTTAAAGATTAGTAAGAAAGTTCTAAACTCTAGCTGATGATTGAGAATTAGGGGCTCTCTCTCACCTTCAAATTCTTGCAGAATCCCTTGCTCTGCTGACTCTACCATCAAATCAAAATAAACTGCATATTAATCATTAGCCACAAAATAAATGCAAGAGATAGAAGGTTCTTATAGCATAAAATTAATAAACAAAATTTCCCTGTAATTGTTAGTCGTTGAACAATTGAGAGAAAATCTTGATTTCAGGGGAAAACGTGGATATGCTCCAACTCCATTATACAAAGATGCAATTGTAGTTCCAGTTTTGATTTTTGTTGGGGAAGACTATTTGAGTCCATGCCCATGGCAGTGATAAAGCAGAGCTTAGCATCTTACTACATGCAAATTGTAACACGTACCAGATTAAACAAAGGCTCCTGATGCTTCCCCCATTTTTTTCATTTTAGGGGTTATACATACCTTCTCGATTTATTTGTTCTTTTAAATATATTTATTTTTAATTAATAAATTTAAAATTTAAAAAAGTAAATATATTTTTTTTATAAAATTTATTATAAAATAAAATTATCATAAATTTAAAAAAATAATAAAATATTTTTATTTTATAATTCTTTTAATATTTNAAATATTTTTTTTATAAAATTTATTATAAAAAAAAATTATCATAAACTTAAAAAAATAATAAAATATTTTTATTTTATAATTCTTTTAATATTTTTTCTTAGGAATCTAAATGAATTTTTATAGTAAACTAACCTAATAGTGAAGTCCATTTAAAATTTTCGACCAACCTCATAATTTTTATAATATTAATTAAATAAATTAATTTTTGATAAAAATATCCACTCTGTCTTCTCTTTCAAACATTTGGTTAAGTAAGAAAAGAGAAAGAAAAGGAAAGAGAAGAGAAGAGAAGAAAAAATGGAGCAAATTCATTCTCATTGTTATTACAACAAGAAATGGTTTTGCAAATGTAGTTTTATAATTATATATGAAAAAGCCTACAAAGAAAATGTAGATTATAAAAAAAACCTCAAACTAGAGTTCTTGCAAAAGTTCCTTGGGAATTTCATCAAGGGGTTAACACTTATGAAACGTAACCCTTTGATGAATTCATTGAAGAATTTTTTTCTATTAGTTTTGAAGCATTTTTTCTCAAATAATTCATTGAGGGATTTTAGTTCATTAGTGTTTAACCCTTGGATAAAATTAATGAAGGATTATACTCATTTAATTCAATCAAAGTTGGAATATCTATCGTACATATCTCATTCTCTAACTTTTTGAGTTTTTGTATCTTCTTATCATCTTCATCTATAATTTCCTCCAACACAAAAGGTCATTACATAAAGTTATTATTAAATTAACAGATTGCACATGTATAAAGTAAGAATAATGTACAAATAATATATTTGAGTAGTCTCTCTAACATCATTTATCTTGAATGGATGCCATTCAACATTCTTTGAATTTTTGCTACACAAGGAGCATGTAGGGTTACTTGCACTTGTGCTGTCAAAATCTTTGCTTGTGTGCATTATTGCAGTCTCTTTACTCCAATATTAGTGTACGTACGTGACTTTTGCCCAGAGTCCTAAAGCCATGTATGTATGTATGTATGTATGTATGTAATAAACAGCACTTAAGATAATAAATTATGAGTAGACCAAAGCTACATGAAACTATTAATTAAATAAGTGTAACATATTAAAAGAAAGTTAAATCTAATGCTACTAGGAAAAATAAAACTCTATTTTTTATATTATTTTTTTCTCCTTAAAGTAGATATCACTTCACATTTTTTGTCTTTCTCGTTATTGCATGTAGAATATGAAATTTGTAATAAGGCATATTTGATTTTGGTCGAAATATTGACATGAGGCTTATGACCTTGTATTAAATAAAATTAACTAGTTAAAAGTTAATTTAATCACTATAACAATGCTATTGTAACCTATGATTATCCGCTTATATATCATACATGCATTATACTGAAGTGCATAGTAATTACTCAACAAACTTAAAAACATGTAAAATAAAGATATTAAATACACATAAAAAAATATTGAAAGTATGTACAGTAACTACTCAAACTTAGTTACCATGAGACATAAATTGAAGATCAATTTTATATAACAACAGAGTAAAGAGTCCATATAATAGTTTCCTCACCATAAATAAATAAACAAAAATATTTTTGTGTTTTTATATTATTGAAAATAGATGCAAAAAAAAAACTCATACCAAATAAAATATAAAGAAACACACAAAGAAATAAAATAAATAAATAACTTAAAAGAAACAAACTTACACCAGAGCATATGAATCATATAGGATAACAATCTCTCATATTTCTAAAAGGTTGTTTATGGTTGCTAGTAACTTCGGTCAAGTAGGCAAGCTTATCACCAATTTTACGTTGTTTATGGTTGTCTATGGTTAACTTATTGAACTAATTTTACCACTTAATAAATAAGTCTATCTTAATTAAACTTAGATTTAAAAATAACATAGGCTTTCTTTTTTCTTTAGACATTCTTTTTTCTTTCAAATTTAAAGCAATTTAACCTTATATGATCTATCTTATCATATCCATGACAACTAAATACAAACTTAGATAAAAGACTAATTCTACAAGGCTAATATTTTTTTATCCACTAAAAGGTGTCTTTTAGAATGAGAAATGCTTATATATTTAGGTTTAGTTTACTTAAACTTGAGAACAATTACCTTAGGAGCAACCTTAGATTTACTTTGTTTTACAAATTCTACATCAACTTTACCAACAACTGTAGGAGCAATAAACACAATTCTAAAGGTGGAAATATCACTAAAATCTATTATAGAGAAACTTAATCGTCTTTTGGTACTCATATTCTGCCCTGTAACCTTAAATATATCATCTAATTTCTTAATGCCACTATAGAATTCAATAAGTTGTGATCTAGTATTTTTAACTTACAAATTGAGACCTTAATTTCAATTTTAAAAACTTTATTTGTTCCTTCAACTAAAGACTAACTTAACCTATTATTCAAATTTTATTATAAAGTCTTCCATTTCTAGTTCAACAATAGTGAATTTTTTTAAAATAGCCTTATTCACCTTTTTGAGCTTTAACTTCTTTCTATAAAGTTTCTCAAAAGCCACATTGATACCTTTTTCATCATTTGAAACACATCGTGAGAATTAACTTACTCATCTTTCATAGAAGAAATAAAAGACAACTCATTACCTACATCTTCACTATAGTCATTGCCACTAGAAAAACATTCATGACATATTGCCCTTTTTAAAGTTAGGATACTTAAATTTTATGTGTCTATACCCCTTATACTCATGACATTGAATCTTCCATTCTTTTTAGGAAAATTCTTCTCTTTATGATAAGTTTTTTATTTTTACTAAAATATCTCTTTTTTAATTTAAAGAACTTTTTAAACTTCTTAACAAATAAATCCAACTTTTCATTATTAGACGATTCATTATTAAATTCTATTTTAATATTTTCTTTAATAGACTTGAGAGATAAGGACTTAAGTTTCTTGGTTTAGGAAAATTTAATTCATTAATTTAGAAGGGACCTATTGGTTCTTTTAACTTAACTGAATTTATCTTCTTACTTTCCTTTATAGTAGTGACTTTAAGACGAAACTTTTCGGGCAAACTTTTAAGGACTTTTCTAATTACTTAACTTTGAAGAACCCTTTCGCCTAAATTAAAACTATAGTTTACTATATCATTCAGCTTGACATAAAATCCATCAAAGTTTTCATTTTCTCTCGTCCTAACTTTTTTAAATTTAAAGGTTAATATTTGAAATTTAAAGTTCTTTACAGTTTTTGTAAGATTAAGGTTAGTTTCTAAAATATCCAAGCATCCTTAGCAATCTTGCAGATAGATATTCTTTTGAATTCTACAAATGATATTATAAAAATAACATTCACAGGTTTACTATTACTATTAAAGTCCAACAACTCATCTTTTGTCCAAAGATTGAAGTCAAAAGTTTGAAACTTCATTAGTAGTAACAAAAGGTAGATTCCAAGTCTTTTCACAAGACATCCACACTTATTCATTTACAAACTTAAGAAATGCTCTCATCAATACTTTTTAACATGAGTAATTATTTCATCCAAGTTTGGTGGAATAGACAAACTTTGAGATCTTTTAAACAATTTAAAAATTTATATTTGGATCCTAGAATACCTAAGGAAAAAGAAAAGCTGGTAAAAGAAGTTTTACATATCAAAAAACTTAAATTATTAACAAATTAAAATATGTTAAAATTTATTAACCCTCGATCAATAGTTTCAAGAGAATATAATAAAACAAAGTAAGAATAACAAATACATTTCTCAACAATGAGCAAAAGCAAATCAGAAAGATAGGTTAATATAAAAAAGCCTTATGAAAAACTTTTCAAAGGATAAAAAAAACTTTTTAAGCTGATATAGGAGCTACAAAAGTATTCAATTAATAAATAATGACATTAATTTCTTACAAAAATTCTTGTAATGTAATCTCGATTAACTTATTGAGTGACTTACTTCAAGTTATTTTATTTTTAGAATTTTGAAGTCTTCTTCCTTATATGAATTTTTTAAATAATATGTTTACGAAATTAAAACCTCTAACCACAAACAATAATGATGACTTTGAAGGTTTTTAAATTTAATTTAGTGCATGAAGATATAGTGAAAGGCTATCAAGGGAAATATACTAAGCAAATCTCATTCATTTGGAATAAATTAATTTCTCTCAAAAAGAAATAAAAAAAGAATAAATTTTTTGAACTCATAGACATTTTTTCTACTCAGAAAAATAAAAAAACATAAAGTGGACTAAAAAAATAGATTAAACTTTTCTAAAAATTTATATTATTATTTATGATGTTATTGTTCATGCGTTTTTGTTCACTTGTATTGTTTATTGCTCAACCATTAAGTTGATGCTGACTTGGTGTAAAATTATTGGCTATAAGTTGCTATTCACAATCACTGTTCACGAGTATTTTTGACCATTTGACTAGGGAGTAAGTGTTAACTCGATTTGCACATTAAAAATTTAACCATTCAAGCACTAACTCTACTCTAAGTTAATATTCATAACTATTTACTATTCACATGCGTATACTGTTCTTTTGCTCAAGTACAAAATAGGTGATATCTTAGCGCCACAATTTTAAACATTATGAACTATTTATTTCACCATTTATATAATCTTATTCATTAGGCATAGTTCACATGGCATTATTTACCAGGCATTTTTTATATGTTCATCCTTGCTTATTAAACTCAATCATTTTGGCACAAAATGAGCTAAGATGAAATTTGAACCTAACACTGTTCAAGTATATTTTTGGCACATTTGAAACTTTATTATATTTTTAAAACATTTCAAACTTTTACATCAAATTTTTTATTCTTGTTAGATTTTCATTGGTTTAAAGTTTTACATTAGTTATTTCAAATTGTGTGTTATAATTTCAAGTATTTATTATTGAGCTTCAAATTCATTTGACGAGAGCATTTGGAGAAGATCTAAGAGATTATTGAGGAAAATAAGGATTAAGCCTAAATACTTCTCACATTAGTTTAGGATAATTTTTGGTGTAATTTTAAGTTTATAATCCACCATGTTTACAATCCCCTTACTAAAGGCTATCAACTTCTTCAAATATAGTTTATAATCCATCAGGTTTTACTATCACCTTGTTAAAAGCTATCAACTTCTTCAAATACAATATCAAAAGAATATAATGAACTTGACCCTATTAAGCAATGTGTTTTTACATAATATTTTGATACATTTTGTAAATAATTATATTTTACCACAATTTGAAGTCAATATTTGACCATGTAACCAAGTGCTAGGTGCTACTTAAAAAATGTTTAGTTAATATTTAACCAGTGAACCATAAATTAAGTGTAGTTATACTATGAGTTGAATTCAAGATTTAACTATTGATTATTGTTAGCTTGGTGTCATTCATCAGGATCAATTCCCTTATGTAGCCTCAGATGCTCAACTTAAAACAAGTAGCACTAAGTTAACTTTACTTGCCACAACCATAAAATTGAAAAATAATATAAGAAAGAGATGAAAAAAGAACGCAATAGCTTAGATGATATTTTGCATAAAATGCTTGGATAATTTGGCCAATGAGACATTCTCTACTTATAATTAAATATATGTATAGTAAATGGTCGAGATTAGGTCCTTAAAATCTTATCTGATAACTTAAAATTAGATGTTTAAATATAATCCTTAAAATTAGGAGATTTCATTATATAAAGATAATTTTTTTTATTAATCCACAATCTCTCTATGATTACTTAGATACATAACATTTTTGGTTTTGGAATTTTGATTCTTGACGTATGAGCAATCTCATGAGTGGCACTGCCTTATTAGCTATAGCTCGCATGCAAAGGATGACATTACTTTTTGCATCCTCCAAGCTAATGTGTAGTAAAGCCATCTGCTTTTCATAGTATCAAAAATCCCTATAATTTTGGCTTTGGACATATTTAACCTTTGACATTACTATTCTTTATTGGAATTGGTGGAACGATGAATGAGTTCTCATAACTCTTTTCCTGAGTAACCATCTTGCTTTTGAGATTTTTCACCATTTGTTCTAAAATATCAAGTCAATCCCTTATATTAACTAGCTCTTTCATCACTTTTCTCACAGTGGTGCGAACTTTATTGATAGCATCTTAAGACTTGCTTTGTGCTCTAGTATACTTCTCTTTAATGGCATTGGAGTCCTTACCATAGTTTTCATCACTTTGTATCATTGTGATATTCTTTTCTTTCTTGAAATCATGCTCTGATACTAATTATCATGAATCAATTTTTTCATGTACCCTTAGATACTCAATTTGAAACAATTGGTGCTAAGTCAGTTTTTGTTCACATAAGCTCTAAAACTAAAAAATAACACAAGAAAGGAATGAAGAAAAATTACAAGAGTTTAGAGAGTGTATTGCATAAATATTTGAATACTTTAGCCAAACGAAGCCTTATCTATTTATAGTTAAACATATGTACAATGAATGACTGAGGTTAAACCTTCAAAATCATATCCAATAACTTAAAATGAGAGATTTCGCTATATAAAGATAATTTTCTCACTAATCCTCAATCTTTTTATAATTATTGAGATAAACAACATATATTATAACTAGTGCATATCTTCTAAAAGAATTTAGAACGATATGGCTTTAATGTTAGGCAAATCTAGCCTACAAACTTAGGAAAAGGCTTGAGGCATGACACACTGCACTAATAGCTATGATTAAAATTTTAATTTTAATATTAAATTATTAGAATAGAACTTATACCTATAAATTAATCATTGATTGTTAGTAATTTGACTAAAATAGGAATTTATTTTCTAATAAAATGAATTAAGTACATAGAATTTTCATGTAAGTGGTTGGATAAGAGATCATAATTGTAATAACAAAGTTTATGTTTGTTTTTTTTTATTTCAAAAGAGTTGTTGAAAGATATAAAGATGTGATTTGGAGTAATCAACTAGTGAATGAAAAGAAATTAAAGATTGAAATAATGCATCCATAGAATGTGCAAGAAAATTCAAATTATAGATAATGTTTAGTTGGTCCTTTTGATAATCAAAACCTATTGATACAAGTAGCCTAAAAAAATAACATGAAATAATGATCAACATCCTTTATAAATGTGTGATCGTATTTGGGTTAGTGTTTTTCAAAATATGACAATACAATGACAATAAGCTATATGACTTTAAAAGATCTTTAAAAACTAAATTAAGGGTAGCTTCCTTAGCATGTCAAGTCTTATCATATGATATTAACACACTAAATTTACTTTGAATGTCTTTTTGAATTTTTTTGGATTTTAAATTTAACTACAATCTTGAATTTTTTTTCTTTGATAAGTTTACTAGTGAGTCACGCACTGGTTTGTCAATGCCTATTAGATAATTCATCTTCCAAATAAGTTTGCTTTAATTCAATCTGTCTCACTTAAAAGAAAGTATGATTATGTACCAATGTTGCCCTTGCTTGTAATTTACAACTCTTATTCATGCATGTATCCTTAAAATGATCAGTTATAGACTTAATAGTCTTGAACTAAAAATTATTTCTTATTCCAAACAAACTTAAATTCTTCTGCAAACTGGATTTGTGATGATAAAGTTTTCCCACCACTAGTCTACCATCATGAGAAATGAAAATAAATTGGATGTTATTGAAATGGAAAAGGAACTAAAGGCATAAACATGAGCGAATCTTTCATGGATAAATCAATTTCTTCATATACAAAATGAGGTTTCAATACCTTTATATAAAACTTCAACATCGTCATTTGAATCATTAGAGTAATCTCTATTTATTTTTTCATTAGGAATGCCACTAAGCCCACATGCAAGCATTGTATCATCAAAGTACTTTCCTTGTTTAATAAAATCAAGCTATCCATGACAAGGACTTTCATTATAGTGTCATAATTAAGAAAATTGTTCAACTTGATAGTAGTATAATAAAGCAAGGTATATTTCATTATAAAAAGTGTCTCATTAATTTAGATATGACCACTTGAAAAAAGCAAAGTACTTTGATTATTTTGAGATGAAAAATAATCGACTTTCAATGCTTTCATAAATCTCTACACAATATGATGAACTCTTTTATAATCTTTTAAAGTAAACCACAATAAAACTTATTTTATATTTATAACAAATTGAAACAGTTTCAATTAAAAGACTATTATTTACAGAGACATTGAAGTTGCACAAAAGTCAAGAAATCTCTATGTTGAGATGTCAAAATTTTTCATGCTTGTGTACAAAGCCAAATAAATAGGGTAGGTATGATATTCCAAAATTGCATTTTTAAAACATCTTAAACTTAGCTAATTTATACAAATTTTGCCAAAACTTAATATTTATGTGCATAATTAAAATCACATTGCTTAAAATCTGTGTACCAAAAAAATGCATATTATATTAATAAAACTTTAATATAATACTAACAATTTCACAAAAAATACTAATATATATTTTATATACCTTACATTTTTAATGTAAAATTTAAAATAAAAAATTTAAAATAATTAATATAAAATTTAAAATAATTAACATTAAAAATTTTAAAATATAAAACTTAAAAATTACAAAGATTAATATAAAATTTAAAACATAATAAAAAAATTTAAAATATAATTAAAAAATTTTAAATAATTAATATAAAAAATAAAAAATCTAGATGCCCAGTACATGAAATATAATGAACAATCCCCAATTCTACTCCCCTTAAATTTTTGCAATAAGCACGTTTTGCGCCCTAACATTTATATTCTTCAAAATAAATGAAATCAACTAATAATAGCACAAGTGGTTTTTTGATCCAAAAGCTCATTTTGGGCCTAAACTAAGGATGCTGTTTGAGATAGGCCTAAATTCTAAATGAGCTTGTAAAATAGGTCATCTAAGTGGAAAAAAAAAACAAACAAATCAATTTCTGCAAAACATTTATACTGCAAATCCTGTGGAAAAAATATTCTCCATAGACATAATATATTACCAATAAAGGATTTAAAAACAAGACGGTCATAGGTCCATGTAAATAAGAATATAAACTAAGAAATCCAGATTCTCATAAATTGAACCAACCATCTTCAAGCCTAAAACTAAAAGTTGAAAATTAACCATAACAGATTCAAAACTTGAATTCAGAAGGCAGTCCCACATCAGACTTCAGAATGATGCTGGCTAAACCAAGTGCAACTTGTTACTTCTTCTCTTCCTTTTCTGCCTCTGCAGCCTTCTTCATCCTGGCACCGACATGGCGCTCATTCATCCGCTCTACACGAAGTTTGTTATATGCCTTGAAGGACTTCATATCTTCAGTAATCTTTACAAGCTCCACAGTAGGCTTCTCAAGAGTAATGGGCATGTAAGGGCCTTGGACTTGGGTTGCTGTTGCCAATTCCTCAGGAGTGGAATCACCAGCCTACACCCACGTAAGAACAATGAATTTCAGCCACCAAAAAAGGCAGAAAAATAAAACTGTTTGTAATCAACATACATCTGCAATTCCCAATTTACCTTGAATTTACGAGCTCTTCTTGGGAAGACAACCAATTTGGCCTTGTATGTCTTCAGCCTCTGAACATTAACTTGAAGACCCTCTAGAGAATGGTTCTTCCGACGATGATCAACTGCAATGCCAATAGTTGGAGCAAGTTTCTTAGGAATACCGGCAGCCTGGTTTAAGACAAAAATGTGTTACATCAGCGTAATGAAACACATAACAAATGAAGTCAACAGATATCGAAGGCCAAAATATGGCAAAATTTGACATTACTTGTGGAAAGGAAATTCTATAAAACATGTAGGTGCGCAAGGCATTTAAGTTGGAAACAAACTACAACCGAGATCACAGTAACTAAATCTTGAGATGACAGGAAAAGAAGACAAAATTGCAGCTTATATTTTATTATAAGTTCCAGACATCGGTAGTTAAAATTAACAATCACAAGGTTCAATGGAAGGACAGAAAAATCACACCTTAAGTTCTTCGAGGGTAAAGCCTCTACCAGCCCTTAATTTCATATTGTATTTCAAGGTCTGGCCATGAACAATGGGGCGAAGAGGCCCAGCTGTAGGGCGAGGAAACGTTTTCACAGCCTTCTTTTGACGAGCTGTTAACAGATTCACAAAGTAGAGTTAGCCAAAACAGCGTCAAAAATTTATAATCAAATCACACAAATGTAGAACAGAACTCAACTCTCAACTAAAATGAAAAGGCTAAGCTACTGACCAATACGTCTTCTTGTTTTCCGGGCAGGTTGGTTAAACCAAGTTTTGACATAGTTTTGCCAGTGCTTTTTAAAGTGCCCGTTGGGTACAACATTGTTATGCTTAACCATCTCTTACCTGTACAACCACCAGCAGTTCAATAATTAACGAATGAAATCAGTGGAAGCACCAAAATGTAGCAGCCTTCCAATACAGAATACTACATTAAACCTACTGCTAATCAAACTACGAAAAAATGCATATACTATTACGAGCCTGACAAAGGCAGACATCTTGTTTGGCCATTCGTTCTGTTTCGCATCATCGAAAAACTGAAGCATAAGAATTTGTACTACATTCCTTTTTCGTTTTGTGCGGTTCATTGTGCATCAAAAGGAAGATAAACATGAGGCAATGGAATAAAAAGATAAAAATTCAGAGAACCATGATATTAAATCCTAGAGAACTGGCTTACCTGGAAACGGAGCGGAGGAGTCTCTTCACTGTTTATCGGCTGCAAGGAAATAATAAGGAGTCTTTGCTTCCTTTATATAGGGTATTGCAAACGCCACAAAACCCTAGCTAAATTCTCTCTTGGGCTAGGCTGGGGTTTTATTGGCCGACCAAAGTTCGAGTGGATCTCAGTCCAAATTTCCAAGGGCCGACGACAACTGAACCCCCTAATGTTAGAAGAAACGATCTTTTGCGCCCTCCCTTTGAACAAGTGCGAATTGTATCACCCGTCTGTTAGTTTTTGCCGTTAGAGAAATGTGGAAAAAGAGAAAAGTGGTACGTTTAGAGCTACATACAATTATAGCACAATCGTAGAAGGTTTTATTATTTTAATAAAAAATATTAAAACTAATTTAATTAGATTAAACTAAAATAAAAAAAAAATTATTAGTATTACATCAACAATGTTAGTGATAGCGACAATACCGTTGATAATAATAAGAACAAGTAATAGTTTCATATTGGTTCTTGTAAATGCCATTAAATTCTAAAACTTCTTATCTATGAGTATGGTAAAGTTGTATTAAAGCCCTGAAAAAGGGCAAATACGACAAATGTTGTTGTCACTCTAATTTTGATAACAATGTTGTTGCCACTAGTACAATGATTATTTGATTAATACATTGACGGAGATGTTGATTTTTGTTCAAAAATTTGTTATTTTGTTAAAAAAAAAAGTACCTAATTATTGTCAAATATTATTTAAAAAAAGAATAAAAAGTTAAATAGAATATTTTGAAATATCTTCCCTCAAGTTTGACAAAATTGTACATAAATATAAAATTTTTAACAACTAACAAAAAGTATTAATTAATAGTAAAATTATTATGTTTAATTGTTAGTTAACTAATTCAAATAATAAAATAATTAAAATAATTTTATATATAATTTTAGATGTTAGTGGTATTTTTCACATATTTTTTCTAAGGTTTCAAAAATTAATAAAAAATACTCTTAAAAGTTATTTTTTTATTTTAACATATAATTTAATTTAATGAATATATATAAATTAAGTGCTAATTTTAATAAGATAATACTATAAATTGTTCGTTAAAAAATATAAATTATTTAATTTAATAAGCATATATAAAACTATATGATATGAATATATATAAATAAGTATTATAAATTGTTNTTAGACATTAATGATATTTTTATATATCTCCTTTTAAGTTTCAAAAACTAATAGACAGTACATTTGAAAATTATTTTTTTTATATTTTAATATTTAATTTAATTTAATAAATATACATAAATTAGATGCTAATTTTAATAGAATAATAATATAAATTGTTTGTTTATATAAAAATATAAACCATTTAATTTAATAAATATATATAATTATATGATATAAATATATACAAATATATATTTATTAATTATTTATTTGTATACAATTATTTTAGTTATTGTGAAATATTTTTAAAATTATTAAAATTAATTCAATCATAAATTTTTATTTAAAAAAACCAAAAATTGAAGATTTTATATTTTTAAAACGAGAATCTTTCATGAGATAGAAATGAGATTTTATAAGTACTTAACCTATTTAATTTCTTTTTTTGTAAAAAAAAATTTATGATTCAACTAATTTCAATAATTATGAAAATGTTTAAAATATTTTTATATAAGCAAATAATTTATAATACTTATTTGTATATATTCATATTATATAATTTTATATATGTTTATTAAATTAAATGATCTATATTTCTATACAAGCAAGTACTTTATATTATTATTCTTTAAAAATTAGTACATAATTTATGTGTCTATTAAATCAAATCAAATTAAATTAGCTATAAAAATATAAAAAAATAGGTTTTAAGAATACTTTTTGCTAATTTTTGAAATCTAAAAGGAGATAAATAAAAAACATTACTAATATCTAAAATTATATATAAGATTATTTTAGTTATTTTATTATTTTAATTAATCAACTAATAAAATAATTTTACTGTTAAGGGATACTTTTTGTTAATTTTTTTAAAATTTATATTTATATATAATTTTGTCAAATTTTGAGGAAGTTTAACCCAAAGTTAAATATATAAAATCCATCATATCTCATATAAATTTTTAAATAAAAATAACCCAAAGTTGAATATATAAAAGCCATCATATTATTTCATTTGTTAGATGAAGACGGCCCTATACTAATACTATATATAGAAATAACTTTCATGTTGTCCTAAAAAATTAGAAAATTTTTCAAAATAACTCTTTTATTTTTTGTTTTGTCAAATTAACTAACTTTATAATTCATTTGCTCAGAAAGTCAAATGTGTTATTTTGAAACAAAAATACCCTTAGCTTTACAAAATTAAACTTATCATTAAAAAAGTTATATGAGATATTTTATCTAAAATGTTTAAAATATATAACTAGTATTTTTGCGACACATAACATAGAGAGTTTACGTTTGAAGGTAACATTCAATAAAGTTTTCGTACTTTGAATACATTTGTCTACAATTTGTTAATTTAGTATATTTTGTTGTATTTTTGTAATTCAGTAGATTGGTTAGAGTTTGGTGTGATTGAAATCAGAATAAATATAACTATGATTTCCATCACCTTTTTGGGAGATAAATAAATGTGTGACCAAAAATCAAGTTTTAATCTCCTAAATTAAGTCATTGCATTTTAGATAACTAAAAGTGATCATCTATACTAGACTTTACTGTTTTTTATTATTTTTAGATTTTTTTATTAAACTTTAAAAATATTACATTTTAGTTCTAAAAAAATTTGAAATAATCTAGTTCGATCTTATACAATTATTTTTATTATAAGCTCTTATTTGTTTGATAAATAATGACATTGATTTTAGTTTAGTAGTATCAATATTTGAACATTATGCATTTTTGTCCATATTGACCAAATTTTGCAAGTCTTTCAATTTGGTTCTTCAAAAACACATATTTATTTCTATTATTTGTTACAGTTAATGGCATTGTGTGGTATTCTATCGTAGACATGGTTATTGTTATTACCATCATGGTATGTATAACAGATATTAAACACTTTTATTAAATAGAAAAGAGAAATACATTGAGCACAATGCAAAAGAAAAAAAAATAAAGTACGAAGACTTGTTAAGTTTGTTTTACAACACCTTGCCTATAAATTGAGCACAATGCAAAATTAAAATGAGAGTAATGTTTAGATAGTGTTTATGCTTAGGCTTTGGATCTTTAATGCTAGCCAACATTACAAATTATTTTGAGCTTGAAACCTATTTTAGTATAAATAATGATCATCTTATTGGCATAAGCGGTTTATTTTAATATTGATTAGTATGAACCATATAGTTACTAAAGAGCTTATCCATGAACTAAGTTGCTTTAGTTGCAATGTAATCAACACATTAAAACCAAATAAATGTTCAACATTATTCTCTACCCATGTATCATCCAATACCACATTTCACTCCATTTGAACACAACAAAAATGATTATGGTGTGGATATTCTCCATATCATAACCTTAATCCTACAAGCAATTATTATGACAACGAATCAATTATTTTGGAATTGATCCTACACAAGACAACTTTTGAAATAATTGGTATTTGTACTCATCCAACTTGGAGAAGCAACACAAATATTTCTAACTATAACATTCTATTAGTATCAATCCGTGCAAACATGTTGCCTCCATTCCATTATTGTTCAACAAAGCAACAGTCGGTGTATTTTCAAATTTTTCATCTAGTGATGTATATATGTTAGACATATATAAAGTAGCAAGCAATTGTTACACCATAATTTGAGTACGATGGCATTGAATAAATATTTTTAGTTCTTAATTTAAGGTCTAGAATAAATTAGTTCAAGATAAAATGCATTATTAATGGACATAAGGTGTCAAATTCAGATAATTAAGATCGGTAAAGCTGCATATTTTTGTATTACTAGATCAGATACATTTCATAATTGTCAAACTGATCTATTGAAAGATGGACATCATTAAGCAAGTAGTAAATTGATTAGAAAAGTGATAAATGATAAGTTTGTAGACATTAATATGATTTGCACTTCAAGAAACATCTGGAAGGGCATACCATAAAAAATTCAATAATCTATCGCATCTAACAAAATTATTTACTAAATTGCCATTGTTTTATCATGTATTAAAAGACAAAAATCTAGGTTTAAATTGAATGACTTATTTTCACTTTTATGTTTATTAATTTTAAGTTTAAATTAATATATTTGTATTTTCTATACAGTATAATCACCCACATCAAAATAGATGACAATGATAGTTTTATATATTTCTCTATGATATTACTGCATTGATTTGAGATTTTAGTACCTTGTTGCTATTAATAGCACTTTCTTAAAGGAGACATATAGGAAATTTATGTCCATCATGGCCACTTTTGATGAAAATGATCTAGTTTATCTCTTAGCATTTAAAGTCAAGGATTCTAAAAACAAAACATTATGGGAATTTTTTTCTCAAATTTAGAAAAACACTTGGATAGTATTAGTTTTTATTTTAGTATTAGATTGTTAAAATAGTATTAAGAATGGAATGCTTCCAATTCTTCCTGAAGTCTTGCATGATTTTTATATGTACTACGTCTACAGAAATATGAATGTAAAATTTAAATTGAAATCACGAAAGACTAATGCATTTATGTTATAGTAATTTTTGTAGCAAAAGTGTACCAAGTAGGTGACTTCAATGAATAGATGGTGTTATGAATTAGTTATCACTACTAGAAGTATTGACTATTATATCGTCCGCGCAAAAAAACTCTTGGAGGATCGGGGTTGAAATTATGTAAGTTTTAAAATTCTAAACAAATTTAAATAATAAAAGCAAAAGTCAAGAACTTATATCTAATTTTTTAATATCCAGAATAACTCACTATCTCTGATTTATCTTTAAAAGTATGCACACACTAATAGCTTGATAATAATTCTTGTATCACTCTTAAAAAGACAACTCTTTTAAGAGCTTGTATTTGGTTTCATAAACCAATTTTGATTGTGTTTAGATGGAAAGCAAAATTTGCTAGAAATTTTTCTTCCTTGTTCTTCTCTTTTTATTTCTTTCTTGCCAACACTTTAGCAAAGATGAAAAATTAGCTTCTTCTTTTTTTTAGTCATATTTTCACTCTTTATTTTGTAAAAACAAAACCATTTTTCTTTAATTAAATGAAGCTAATTGATTACTTTAATTATCAGCATACATATGGTTCAATATTAACCATGTATAATTTAATTATATGGGTGAATCAACATATGATAAAAGTGAATTAATCTCCATTCTCCATGTGTATATAGTGTGTGTTAATTTCCATCATCCATATGTCATCACATTTGCTTGGTGAAGATTTTAATACTTAACATAATCTAAACTATCCATGTGTCAAAAAAAGATTAAATCACAACCATTTATTTGTCAAATAAGGATTCAATCAATTAATTAGTAAATAAATAATTTTTTTATTAATTAATTAACATAAAATATAGGCCTAATTATCTTCATTTTAATTCGCCAAATTCGTATTTGCAATATATCAAAAATTAACGAAAAATTTTCCAACGTTGCTGGTGCTAGCGTGCATTGATTTGAAAATTTTATTCAAAATAATATAATAGCCATCTGATTAATATATTAAAGCTATATTAATTTTTTTAATACAAAAAATCATTACTTAATTTAATGATATATTTTATCCATCATTAACTTATTGGCTATTGTTTGTAACTTTCTTATCATTTTAGTATAACTCATTATAACTGAAATTTTTAATTATTATAAGTGACCTCTAGCAAGATATCATGAACCCCGTACATGAAGAATATAATTTCGAAGAAATCTATTAAATCACACTTACATATAATAAAATTTTTTTACTGTCGATTCCCGATTGAGTGTGGATTATAGCGTTTGTCAAACTTCTAACTTAATTATAAGATCAGAAACTTAATCATATATGGGATTTATATATCTGCAAAATTTATTTTTAAAAATCACACACTTTAACTAAAGATTTTATTTTTCATGTTTGATAGTTTTACTTAAAATCTCACGTTTAAGTATCTAAGCTAACAAATTTCATATTAATCATCACCTATTCTTCTATAATAAAAACATATTTTCATCAAACTACTTTCACTAGGCATGGCTAGCCTAATGTGATATATACAAATGAATGATGTGCTTTAATATAAAAGACAACTGAGTTGTCTTAAGTCAAAGGATTAATGATACAGTAGTACGACTGTGTGACATATCATTAATTGTAGATAATCACCCGTATGATTTATTACATTTGGTTATGTTTAGTAACGCATTCTCTAACGTATTACCATATTTATACTCTTGTGACTTGAGACTTACCATCTAACTATTAGCATCATAGACTAATTAGTGGCAGTAACAAAATATGCCAATCATACAATGTCATTATCCCTAATAACATCATCTCAACCAGAAACAATTTTTACTGTATTTAAATTAGAACCCTATACTTATATTTACAACTTTTTGTAGATAGAGTTTCGACATATAATACATCATAGGACTCATTTTGCATATAAATTAAAGAATAACAACTAAATAGATGTAAAATAATATAATCATCATTATATTAATTGTAAATACTTTTACAACTAAATTCAAAAATATTTACAAAACGAAATAATATCTTTAAACCTTATAATGCGATTAGTTCTAAGGGGTATATATAACAGATGACAAAATTACGAGCCATGAATACAAAAACTATGAATTATTTAAAGATGAAAGATGGATTTTAAATGTGGATTCGATCTCATTTTCCTACCCGATGATATGATATGTTGACCACGAATATTGTGGAAAGTATTAATGCATTGCTGAAAGTAGCAAGAGCCCTTCTTATCATTGCTTTAGCCAATTGTATTTGTTATATTATCTAACAATGGTTTTATGATAGAAAAAGTGTAGCTTCTATATCAGATGCTTACCTAATGGATATAGCATAAGCGATGGTTAATGAGTAAGTAGTGCTCACACATACAATGATAGTTTATCCAATATCTCAGTTTGAGTTTAAAGTTAAAAATAGGGACAATCATGTAGTTATAAACTTGTGGCAAAAGACATATAGTTATCAAGTGTTTGATTTACAATAATTACCATGCATACTTGTATTAGCAATAATGAGATATATTTAAAGTTATTGTAACTTTCTTTGTTCATATTGTTACGCAAACAATGAACTTATGTTGGTGTACATAGATTCGACTTGCTCGGTTGGTGATGAGTGCAAATGAGTGATCACAAATATGGTAGAGCCATTGTAATTAAGCTAACTATAGGACATGTTCGTATTAGTTAACCTAAAAAATAATGAACGTCATCAATAGAAGAAGATGTTATTTGAAAGATGTGCTCCCATTGTAAGCAACTTGCCAATAATTGAAAAATATGTTAAAACGTATTTGTTCTCCTATTGATTAAATGTGATATGATTGACATATGTATTGTTAATTTATTAAATTGGATTTTCTTATTGTGGATCCTTTTGTTCAATGATATTAAAAGATATTGATTTTCTTTTTATTTATTTAATAAGCATAAAAATCATAGTTTATTATTAATATAAAATATTTATATGTTTTAATATATAAATTCACAAGAATGATAATATCTTCTAAATTATATTTAAATTTTTTATAATACCATTTTACTATTTATTTGGTGTAACCTTTTCTTAATGTCTTATGATTTAATATGTTTAAACATGTCAGTATTGTTGTTTAATAGTTATATGACTCAAACTTGACAATCATTATTACATTTAGTGTTTGTGGGCATCTCCATTGAACTTCAATTGTTATGGAAAAGGGCTGAATTTTTTTTTAAAATAAAGTAAAATGAAATAAGATTAAATATAAAATAAAATATTCATGTTCAAGATTTCATTTGATATCATTGACCAATTGATTCTATCTTGATTTAAGATTATGTCTACTCTTTTTTCTTTTCCTATACTTCAATTCAACTAATTATTGCTTTATGCATATCAAATTATTTAATTAAATGCTTTATGATATAATGCAATTAAATTTCATCTTTGCTTGTTTAATTTCTTTACATAAAAACTTTTGATATGTGTCATAGAATAAAATATGAAACTAAAAATATATTTATAAATGAATTGAAATACATTATGACAATACTGAAACTTACTAATATCACTACATAAAATGTCTAATTTATAATTCAATTACTATTTTTTTGTCTAAAAAATTAGTCATACTCATCTGTAAAGTAAATGGTATATCAAGTCGTAAATACTCAATATATTTACATATAATAACCCTCAATCAATCCTATCTTAACAAGATATCTCATTAATGAGCCTCTTGTATGTTAGAGTGTTATGGTGTCCTTCCAAAGAATTATGGATGAAATATGGATGGAAAAAAAATTCATTTAAACATATACACATACATGCAAGCATTTACCTTTTCCAAGTGCTTAATTTTGAAACTAGCCCCAAATATATGAAATCTCTCCACTTTAACACCACTTTTGCTAGAAAGAGAGAGAAAGCTAAGAGCAAGAGAGAAATAAAGAAAGTTTTGTTTTCAAAAATGAAAAAGAAAATTACTAAAATGTCTCTTCTTTTTGGTTTATATAGCTTAGATCAAAAAATAATTATGATATTTACTTATATGCTTTTTTTTAACCATTTAATTTTGACTTTTACATAAGTATTTAAAAGGAAGCCCTTTTAATAATCATAAATTATTTACTTACTTTATAAATTACATTAATTTACATTAAAGACACATCCAAAAAAAATTTTAGAACATTTAACATTTAAAGTGTTATTATTTTTATTTCAAGCCCTAACAACTTAGGTTTTTAAGATACTACAATTAAATTCAATTAATTATTATTTTGACATTTTTAAACCTTAATTAAAATATCATAATCAATTAATATAACTATTTACATGAAATGACTCTCATATTATTTTGGAAGGTGTTAGCTTTCTATAAATAATATTTTATTTCTCTTTTATGTTCTCTAACTACATAAGTTTATTAGTATGATTATATAAATTCACCATGGACAAGTCATAAGAAAAGTTTAAACTTTTCCAAAAATTAATTTTTAGACCTAATGATTATGTAAAACATTTAGTAACATACCATAGTCCTTAAATCACAATGAAAAAATACTTCATCAAATCTATTTTAGATTGTAAATGTCATGTAGATAAGACACTTCTGCTGTTTAATCCTAATCGAGAATGAATTCATGACATGCCAAAAATACAAACTCGATAGATTTTTGAATCATCGATCAATATGCTTTAAATCTGTTATCATGAACTTTTTTTTGTATGACATTAAAAAAATATACTCTTGCTAGATATTCTTGTCTCAAATATTTATTGACATTTGTTTAAAAATTCGAATCTGGATGGAGTCAACGAATACACTTAGTTTCAATAATTTTGAGTCAATAGATCTCGTCTTGACTATTATTGTCATAACATATGAATAATGTATGATCAAATATGCTTTACGATTGAAAAAAAGATTATCATAGTACATGCAATAACAACAAACATGAATCATTCATGTATTTTATCATACACTTGGTGAGCTAACATAATACATATCATATATATACATAAACCACCATAAGATGAGTTTATTACTTCCTTTAATTGATTAAGTGATGAGGAGAAATCTTTAAAAATATGAAGATTCAACAATTTACACTAACCAAGGTAAGAGAGAAGGGTGGACAAAATCAAAGGATAAGGCTAGGATTTATGGCATTTTATCTTATGAAAAATTAGTAAAATTAGCTCTTTATGTACTTAAAACATATCCATACTTTTACAAAATTATCTTACTTTTAATTAAAGGATAAACACATGTCGAACAAAATGGTAATTATTCAATAATTGTTATTTTATACATTTTAGTCTTTGTATTTAAATACAAGATATTCACTTAACTATTAAGTAAATTTAATTAAGTATATTTTCAAGAATTTAAGTGTAATTATTCAATAATTATATATTTATATTTTGGTCATTTAATAATTTATATTATTTATTAGGTTATATAATTTACATTAGATTACATTATAATACAAAATTAAGAAAAATTTTCAAATACTTTAAAAAATTCATAAATATATATAACATTTATATATATTGATTTTGGTCTATATATTATGGTGAAAGAACTAATTTTCTTACTAATAATATTTTCTCTCTCCCATATATATATCACTACTTTTTGGTAATCGATGTGATCATGTAAGTTTATTGTGAAATAACTGTGAACTTATTTCAATAACCTTTAAACTACAATAAAGTAGTGTTTCATCGAATCTCATCTCAATTATACGTATTGTGTGGATAAAATTTTTCATCGTTCAATCTTAATTGAGTAAGGTTTCATGGTATGTTAAAATCTTATGTAGATATTAATATAAACTATCGATTAATATGAGTTGAACCCATTACTATGAACTCTTTTATGTGACATTTAATTACTTTATAAAGAGATTTACTATTTTAATCATTTATTGATATTTGTTAAGAAAATCAAATTCACATTAAGTTAGTAAAATTTTCATTTTATATATATTGAGCCAATAAATCCCATCTTGACTATTATTTGTTTTTAAATGTAAACAATACATGACAAAATATGTTTTATCATATAAGACATCATTAGTAGTGTACTTATGTATCATATGAGTTATGTGTATCTATACTCTATTCATCTATAATGTCTCTAGTCAAAGGATAGCATTGCACACTAATAAAATTATACGATAAATCATTGACTCATGCAGTATTATGTGTTTTATCGTTATGTAATCACATTCGAAAAAATAATTCTCTAACTATTTAATCTATGCTAATGTATTAATAACTTGACTTCACTTCTATTTATATGCATGATAAAATAAAAGAAGTAACTTGTGCATATGAATTAAAGAACACTTTTTTCAATTATTTATTAAATATTAATACAAGATAAAATATCTTGAAACTGATAATACATATAATTTTTAGGGCATACACCAACACCTTTAAATCCAATTGAGGCCCTTTATAACTTAATTTGTTACATAAGACATGGCAATAATCTGCACAGTAAAATCATCACTTAGTTGAAAACGATTTTTGCATTTATTTGCATCAATGATTCATGAATTATGATAATATGTCATTTGACCAAATTTAGCACGCATGTAACCTAATAATTTATGCACATTCTGGTGGAAATGTACTGCTCTATGAATTTTATTACTAGTCCTTAATATATAATTTTGTAATTAACATTAGGGTACACTATTGCATGTAGGACACATCAATGTCAATGAAATATATAACATTAATTGGAATGTAAATATACAATATGTCAGTTAACTATATTTCAACCAAATTTCCCTTGTAACATGAACATATCCAAATTATATCATATGGTAAACAACAATATATATATTTTTAAAAATATTTATAATTTCACACAACATTCAATCCCATAATTAAGGCTTTAAGCAATCTCAAAAAACATTTTTTAATAAACAAAAACATAACAATCCTCATGCAAACCAAAGGAATATTACATAAATCAATAACAAAACTCTAGCACATATGTATAAATATAATAATATAAATTTTCATAGTTGGGAGATTTATTTTCAATAGGATATTTGTCGATGAGCCATCATGCCTAGGTACTCATATGTGTGATATGATAAATCATATAAATTAGTTTACATTTTCTATTACAAGTAAATAACATAATAATGAATCAATTGTCCAGCTAAGCATCTATATTAAGAATACTGCAAAGCCACTTAGGTGTAATCTGCATTGTTCTTACCTCTTTAAACATGTTCAAACATTCCATCCACTTCGTAAGTGCAACGTAAAACTCAATAATGATAGAATTTATAAGGTTTAGGTTTAAAAATTGTCGGTTTTGTGTATGCATTACTATTCTTGTTAGTCTCCCACATTACCACTTAAGCGGGTTAGCCTAAGATATTTTATTGAAATTCTCCTTTTTGAATAACTTACTAAACTAACTTTATGCAACATTCGAATCTTCGTGGATAACCAGTTTTATTGGCGGACGCATATTAATATTTTTCTCATAAATTACATTAAAAGAGTAACATGTTATTAAAGAATTTTATAAATGAAATGCAGATAAAATCAATTATTCGAGGTGAAAAACCGGTATCCATTGGAAGTTTGCAACTATTATTATCTAATGTTCAGTTGTGAAAATATCATGCATGCATTAACTACACCAACTGACATAATTTGATCCACTTCACTTTGGAACTCGTCAAACTCATCTTAATGCATACAAAATTTTGTATGGTGCACTTTGAGTGCCCCTTTAAGCTTTGTGGTCTCATCTACTATATCAAAGTTAACATGTCAATCTTGTATTAGAACTTTTAAAATATTATGTTTGTATTGATCATTGAATAACTGTAGAGATGTATATACTATTTCAAAAAATCATATAATACGTGCACAATAGGTGACTATTCTAAAGTGCACAAGGCCAAAATATCATCTATATTGTATATGTCAAGAGAGTACAATGTAACGCATAGTGGTTAAATATCTGAATTCTTTGAAAACAAGTTATTTCCATATTGACATAACATCAGTGAGGAGAATGTCATCAGTTACTTAAAGTACCTTCAACCATGTCCCTAATATTGAGCTCCAATCTCCTCTTGATTTTTCCTCGCATACAAAACATTGATAATTATATTTACAAAAGTAAACAATTTTTTACTAAATATCAAGTTAATAGACACATACATTATTATTTTATAAAACTTTGTTTGTAAATTATGATGCTGTAAGCCTTCATGAAAGTCCAAAGAAGTATATGTGATAATGCATCGCCTTTACACTTAACATATATTATGCTTATGTAATCAATAGCCTTGCACATCTAAAACAATTCAACAAATAATAAGCTAAGCTTTAAGTATTTTACTTTAACAACTATTATATGATAACCATAATATTCAAACATAAAGAAAGTTGTAATTTCTAAGCATATACTTGAAATGCAATAACAAACCTTAAAAAGTCATATCTTCGCATGTACTTACCATTTGCCTTGGCAGTGACCCTTTTTTTCCTTATATTTGGTTGCCTTGTTTACCATTGTACAACTCAAACTACTGTATAAATATTCCCACGGATGCATGTTAAATTGGTTTAAAACATGTACTACGCATAATAGCCAAGTGTCTGCACTATAGAGGAATCTCTTGTTGAACAATAACAATTCAAGCAAGTAATATATTAATATCCTAACTGCATCAATGTTGTATATCTCATTGAAATTAAAATCATCGTACATTTTATCTAACTCACTAAGTTGTATTCAAAATATATATCCTTGGGTCAATAACTACTATGTACCTTTTCTATATAATGACCGATAATTAAACCTATCACTAAAACAAACTCCCATTGAGAAAATCAAATGGTAATACCTCTCATGAGGAAATATAAGACGTTATTATCATTGTCAATTGTAATAACCTCTTATAACAACATCCAATTTGTGAGGTTACTTTGAGAAATGAACACAACCAATATAAAAAAAATTACTGAGGCAAGTTTGTCAAAACAATATTTTTTGCTGCAAAGTTATTTTTTTTTAATTCTCCTTATTACCTACATGTAGGTAATATAGTTGGATAGCCCTGAAATTGATCATTTTTGGGAACTTTTAATATCAAAAGAGATTAAATTGCATGCATTTACAAGTTTCACAATTTTTTTTTTAAATTAACCCTATATATTTTTAAAATTATATAATTAAATTAAAACTTTTAAATATGACAAAAAGTGTATAAATTTCTCAAACATTAGTAAAAATATTGCAGTGTGAGCACAATAATGAACTAAATTGCATAAATTTTAAACTTTTTCTATTATTAATCCTAAATGTTTTACAATTTATAAAATTTAATCAAAACTCTAAAAATATAACAAATAGATACCAAATTTTCTCAAATCATGGCACATACATTTAAACCATGACACATACATTCAAATCACGATAAATACATAATCTCATACCACTGTATTGGATAATAAAATCATTAACAATAATTGACTAAAATGTGTAAATTTTAAAATTTTTTATTAATTTAAATTAACTCTAAATATTTTTTGAATTATAAAATTTTAAAAAAATTAAAAAATATAAGAAATAGGTCCAAAATTTACAAAGACATAAAGACATACTCTTTGAATGACTTTCAGTCAACATGTGTAATAAATGAAAGAGGGAGATCCCATCTCACTTTTGATGACCAAAAGTAAGTTATTTAGTGACTGAAAGTGGAACCCATTTTTAGTCACCAAACATGGTGACCGAAAGTGGGGTGGGTTCCCCATCTTGTGTTATGAGTTTTGTTGGCCAAAAGTGGTAGTTTAGTGAGCGAAAGTGGAACCACCACTTTCGACTGCCATATGTGGTTATTGAAAGTGGTGGTTTCATTTGGATTACCACTATTTTCCCATTTTTCTAATTTTACAACATATTTTTCTATTTTTCGATCACTTCCAACAACTTGTTGACAAAATAATATAATTTTTAACAACAATTTCTCTAAATTTTGACTAATAAAGTCAAAGCAAAACCAAACAAAATGCAAATCAACAACACCAAAACATGAAACAACATTTATTCAAATAAAATTTTAAAATACTTTTTCAAGCAAAATTTCATTTTTTTGGCCACCCATCACCATTTTTTCTAGCAAAAGTATTCTAAAATAATATTGAAAGTATACGTGCAACAAGTTAAAACTAAATTCGCCTAAATTAAGATATCAATGCCAACTTTAATGTCAATGATCTATTACTTAAGCATGTCACTAAAAATTAGTCACCAAAATTCACTTTGATCAAGACAGAGTATGAAAAAATGGAGGATAGAGGAAACGAGTTCATGTTTTGTTTATGGGGTATTTTCTTCAATTGTGTGTTATTTGGCTTGTTTGGTAAACAAATTATAAAATTAGCTAATTTGGTTAAATAAAAAATAAAAGTAGTTATTTTAAAAAATTTTGTAAACAATTTTTTTCAATTTAAGCTAATTATAAATAATAATAAACTTCACATTATAATAAATTATAGATTTTTTAGATCCTATCTAAAAGAACTCACCTCCACATAATATTAATTATTTATATATTACAAAAAATATATGTTATATTACATTAAAAAAGATAGAATAAAATATTTTTGTAAAATTATTTAAGACAATGATTTATTCTTTAGAACACATCAGTGAACTTTTCGATACATAATAACTCACTAGCATGGATACTTTGCATATTCCTAATATTACATAGATAAGTGCATTAATTTTTTGAAGGATGTGAATTCTCTCTTGGTGCAAATTGTTTTTTAACCAAATTTTGATAGGTGACCTTACAAAATTTAATGGCTAAGATTGCAAGTTAATATTTTATTAAATTATATCTACTTTATTCTCTTTTATTTTCTACCATTAACTATTAAAATTACCTTCTTTTCACAACTCTTTTATTTTCTAGTAAGATGAAAAGGTTTGGAGGTAACTAAGATCAAGAAGGAAGCTTTGTTCTTTTACCTTTATAGTTCTTGTATTTTATTTATTTTTAGCATGTTTTTTTAATAGCTTTTTTTTTTTTATTTATTGTTAGGGCTAGGGATGAAAGTTTAATCAGATGTTTCATTTTTTTTTTATGTTAAGACTTAATTATAATTATTTTCACTTAGATTATACTTGAATATTATTATTGTATATTTAAATAATTTAGGGTTATAGCCTTTATGATTTATACATGTAACATATTAATGGAAGATTTTGAGAACTACATCAATTCCTTGTCTTAAATGTTTCTAATATAAATGAATTATGATAACATAATAATCACACCAATTTGATTATTATAACAATATCTTGTTGTTTTCATAGTACTTAATGTATTGTAGATATGATAATAATAGTCTACACCAAGTATTATTACTTATTTTAGAATAGTTGAGTTTAAGTCCCACAATAAAATTTAATTCATAATTAATAGAAAACTGATATATACATAATTAGATTAACGTTAAAAAAATTATTATAGTGTTAAGTTACTAAAATTTTTTAATTATATAAATTTATCTTGTAAGTATTAATTAATAATAGATTCTTGAAATCTAATGCCATTCTCTTTATTGATTTTTTGTTTTATTCTCTTATAAATTTTCTATTTTATTTGTTTTATTTTTTCTATTTTAATTTAATTAAACTTAAATGCTATTTATTTATTTTACATTCATATTAGGTTTGTTTTGTATTAGTTCATTTTAGGGTTTAGCAACAAAAGAAGTACTAACTTAACACAGTTTCTATGAAATCAAACAAGTAATAATACTTATCAATATAACAATTGATTCCTATAATTACGAATTTTAATTTGAATTCTAAAATGCTAAAATTGAAGTAACTAGTTTTAACAATATGATTTATTCATTCAGATGCTAAGACAGTTTATCGTCCCATTTTATATTTGCGCCTTGTATTCTAATTATGTTTTCTGTTTTGAAAAAATTAATCCATGGAAATACAATGAAAAGCAATAATTCACATTTAATAAATCTATAATTATCCACAAGCTGAGTTAATAGAAGAAGAATAATTGTTAATTTCCTTGGAAACTCGCATTCATACTAATTTGAAAGTGGTTAGAGAGCATTGAAGCTATTATGTATCCAATCATGCGTATAAAACAGTGTAATCAACCATGGTTACTCACATCATTTCTCAATCACTATACAGCAAAGAATACAGTTTACAGTGTGTTCGAATCAAAATGAATGCCCAGACTAGACTACACTTACAATACATTATCATTTTTTCCAATTAATTATAATTTTCTATGTATCAGGATTCCAGTTCAAGAGCACATGGCTTGGCCAGGCTTGGTTACACGCATTCGTTTACGACAGGCAACTCAGCAGCAAAATTGTTGTTACACCTTTTGGAAAACCAGAGATTGTTGATGTTTGCTGAAATGAAGCTGATACACTGGAAAAACCATGAAATCTGCAACTTTCTGTCATGCTTTTTGACTCCCATCGTCCCAGGATATTATCAGATAATCATGAGGGCATCCGCTTGACCAAATGAAAGAATAAAAAGTTGTATGCTTTTTATTGTAAGAGTGACAACTTCTGCTGAGAAAAAGAGAAAAGGAACCTTGTTATTTTCAACTCTCTTAGCTAAGTACAATTGATGCCATAAAAGGCATAATTGACGAAGGCAAGCAAGGTGAGTGAAAATGAAAAAAAAAGTGTCAAATAAACTCAAGAAACACGAAAAAAAACATAAGAGAAGAAACAGAGACTTAGAATAGGATTTCCAGATCACCAAAAGAGCCACAAGCCGAAGTTGAGACACTGTAGTGCTCTTACCTGCAGAAATATTTGCCAACAGAAGAAATGTTCTCTTCCCTATAACTTTATTATGGAGCAGAACACGTGCAAATGATCTTCCTCTACAGATACGCAGCAGCTACTCAGCCTTGATGTGAATCCAATTGCAATTACTAGTGAATAAAATTAGGTGCATTTTTTCCATCTTCTCTCTCCTTGCCTTGATGTAAAGGCTCTTCGAACATATCTTCTTGTTCCAAACTTCTTCAGATTCCTTGTCCTTTTAAGCTGAACCTTTTTCTTCATCTTTTCCAATTTTTCTTTATGCCCTTCAATATCAGATCGAATAGCCTTGTCCCTTTTGTCATCTGGTAGCAAAGCTAACTTTGCAAATTTCTTTGGTCTCACTTCTCCGAGTCTCTCGGTAATGTCCATGAATGCAGGTACAAGGCCACGTCTTATGAAACATCCTTTAATAAGCTCCATTGAGTTTGATTCACGGAGAGTTGGGGCATCTTTCAACTCCAGGTCCAAGCAAAACGGAGAGTCCTTAAGCCACATCCTCAGGGAGTGGGCTTTAGCTACAAGAAGTCCACTTCTTGTCCTACAAGGAAGAAAAGGGGATCCCATCTCCCAAAGGCAAGCCTTTAATGTACTGTTAAGGGAAACCATATTGTATTCAGCTGTCCCTGTTATCAGAACAACTGATTTTGGAGACTCAGGATAACCCTGCAAAGATGCATCCTGCCAGTGAAAAGTTTTGCTACATTAGAAACACAAAATTGATATATAAGTAGTGAAAGGATAACAAAACTAAGAACTTTACAGCGGACCCAAATATATGCCCACATTCATCCATGAATTCATTCATAGAAGTAATTAAACCTTGAAGAGAGAGGAAAGGGGAACATAATAAATGTGTGATCGCGTGCAAATTTATACCTGTGTGACTACATGCATGCATATAGATTCAGTAGTTGACCTCATACACGACAGCATGTAAATATTTTTTTGCCAGAGATTTAATTTTTAAGTATTGCTGCATCTCATGTAGTACTAGTATTTTTCTTCTTTAATATTAGTTCCTAGTCCTAGTTATCTGAACTACCAGAAAGTTGCAAAGTTGTTCATGGAAAAGCAAAATGCTACTTGTCATCATGGCTGCTATTTTTAATGAAAGACATCAAAATTTGATTAAAGAAAGATTTCCTTTCTCACTTTATTTAATTTTACGCAAAACTAGGAATTGGACATTTATATATTGGAAACAATATTAGAATTAGGTTTACATCTCAAAGCAAATTAGAGGTCCCATGAAGTCAAATATTTTCTCCTCCTCTTCATTTTCTTTTGGTACAAAGAACTTCAACATTGGATTATGCTGAAAAAAAAAAAATGATAGGCTTCACTCCAGCATACTCTGTTCAGTAAGTCCCATGTATATTCATAATTTCAAGATGTAGTAACAAAAACGTAACTTAAGGTCTTAAAAACTGCTCAACTGACTTTTAATGATCAAGAAACTAGAAATCTACTTAAATTAAGAACTACAGTAATTAAAATTTAAACATTTAGGGAAGGACACAATGTAGTATTTAAGTTCCAACACTCCACCTCCAGCGCACTCACGCGTGAACCAAACACAACCCCACAACTTAACAATAAACATAAACACTACCTATCATAATTTAATTAATTATCAATGAGGGATTTCAATACCAGACAGCTTGGTCAACCTAGCTCTAATACAATGTTGAAATCAAGAGAAAGAAAGAGGGGGCTAAAAAGAAAAGAAGAAGGAAAATACTTGCAGGTGTAAGGGTTGCAGTTAGTTAACAACCTTGACCTTTATTTATACTACTCATATAAAAGGAAACTTACAATAGCCATACATATAAAAATACAACACTATCCTAGCGGTTAAATACTTTTAACAAAGATGTAATCTAGAAAGTATGATAACTCAACAAAGGAATCCAAAATAACTTAAAGCAAGCAATTAATTCTTAAATTCCTAAAACTAAAATATTTCATAAGAAAAATAAAATATCTGAGTTCTAGTTTCTGCATCAAAAATACCCTAATTAGATGGCCTTTTTAACTTTAAAAGGCTGGCAAAGTAACATGGGAATGTTGTGGTGTCACTGAGCCTCATATCCTCCTGACCATGGCTTCTATGCAACCATCACTTGCACAGCCAAATAATGAGCTGTCATAGGGTTCTTTCACATTTTATCAGTTCCACAAATCCTTAATTCTCTAGGCTTTTATGCAACATTTTTTTTCCTTTGGTGGGTGGGAAGGATTAGAGAGAGAAATAAAATAACTTAGAGAGTGGAGACCTAAAATTTGGATTTGTGTTGATTTAGTTCTAACTCTTACAGCTAGTGGTGAAGATCCAAAATCAGGATTGATTTGATTCAATTTATACTCAACAGATTCTAAAGATGGCATCCAACCACAAACCAAGAAATATTTTAAAATTAAAAATCTGCTTTAAATTAAAATCTATGTGTAATAATGGATTTAGCTATTTTTGACATTTTAAAAGCTATTCATCATTGTCATTATCATAATTGAAGGTCAAACTCACAACTTGATTCTCTAAACATCTGAATGAGAAATTATGTATAATTCTACACATCCCCCTTCACTTTAGCTGTAAACAATTGACATTTACATATTTATATTTGACATCAAAGAAGTGAGCAATTGTGGAGTCACATGGCAGAAGTTCAGGTATACTAGGTGTGGCAGTATAATGAAGTTGATAAGTCCTATATATATATGTGTGTGTGTGTGAAGTAATTTGATAAGTAAAATTCACAGAATTTCAAGTAATTTGACAAGTAAAATTCATTGTTAGAAACATTATCAGATACACTAAATAAGGACAATGAAGTTAAAGAACATATCAAATTTCACAAGTCCTGTGAACTGGGCAATGGCTTGATCTTGTCAGGTATCATAAAAATGAAGATAACAACATTTTGATAGAGATAACAGCATTAAAAGTATCAACAACAACATTGGTACCACGATTGCCCCCACATAAGAACAAGGAAGTGAAGAAAATAAAATCAATAAGAATCACAAGTAGTCAAGAATGTATGTGGAAATGGTTATATTTCTTTTAATTTTAATTTACGACATGACATCTTTATAATAGTAGTAAATCAAGAAATGAATTAAAAAAATAAAAAGAAGGAACGCTCACCTGCATATGATCTAGCCATAGAGTAAGACCAACAAGAGCTGCACCACCTGACAACTTCCTAAAATCAGCCCCCCAATCCTTGTCAGCGACCCTGCAGCAAAAACACTTCAATGTATAAGCCAAATAATGGAGCCCAATAATCAAAACAGTGTGTGTGCGTGCGTGCGTGTGTATTTTTATATATATAAATTAAAAGACCCTTTCAGTCTTGACATATTCTATTGGTTACTCACAAGCTGTCCTTAACATCACTTGGCAAAAATAAAGGTTTAACCTCTTGAAGGTTTAACCTCTTGTATTTGTTAATTTCTTAGCTTGATAGACAACTGCTACAAACAATTTGAAACTGAAAACCGCCAGAACCTACCTAAAGACGTCATGGTGATAAATGCTCTTTTTGATTGCCAGTTGGAAAACCCATGAAGCAGTGGCTCGCAGTTCAAATGCCCACAATAGGTCCTCCAAAGCATTGACAAAGTTAAAGGCTGCATTGTCTTCCATGGGTTTTAGTTTTTCAAGACAGTTGTCTACCTCTACAACTAGTGTCTCAGATTTTTCTGTCAGAAGCCTACAAACCAATGATCACAAAAGATTACTTAATTATCTGGAAATACCAGAAACAAAAAGAAAAAGAAACCAAGAAGTACCTGATTGGAAGATCAAAGCCAGCATCTCGGATAGCATTTAAGAGAGTAATGGCTTCACTTGTGTTCTGGGAAAAGCTTGCAGCCCTAATAAAGCAAGTCCATATTCTGTGGTCTGGCTCGATACCCTCTTTCTTCATGTCCATAAGCTTTTGACCTCCAACAATATAATCACCATTTCTGAGGTACGCATCAATAACTGAACTATATGGCAGTGTACTGAGATTTAAACTAGCTTCCTTTAAATTGCTAAGAACTTTTTCAGCTTCTTGCGGCTGTCCAGAGCTTCCATAGGAGACCATCAGCAAGTGCATTGTAGCAATGGTGGGTTCCACTCCAGACTCTTTCATCATGCTTAATAAGTTTTCAGATTTGAAATGATTTCCTGAATTTCTATAAATTTTCATCATTATGTGATAAAAAGACCGATCCAGTTTACAACCTTTGGATCTCAGCTCTTCAAAAAGTTCCTCTGCCTGTTCTACCAACTGCTGCTTACCAAATGCTGAAATCAGGCTTTTGTAGGTGTCCAATTTCGGTTCTAAACTCATATTTCTCATTTCATGCATCAATGATAACCCTTCCTCTGGTCTATGATCCCTGCAATACATTATAATCAAAGTATTGAAAGTGTCTTCATCTGGTTGGAGTCCAGCTTCTTGAATCTGGTGGTACACTTGAATAGTTTTCTTAAAATCCTCAATTCTTGTGTATAACTTGAGCATAGAATTCCATATTGAAAGATCAGGCTTAAATCCAGCTTCTTCCATCTCAGAAACCATGGCTTCTACATCCCTAACCCGATTTCCCCTGCAGAATAACCCAATCATAACTCTGTAAAGATGCAGTGTCGGAAAATAGCCTCCAGCCTTCATTCCATTGTAAATTTTCTTCACCTCAAATATATTTCCTGCTCGTGCAAATGCATCAAGCATCAAGAGAATGGAGCTTTTGCTTATCTTAAAATCCATATCTTGCAACTCCTGGATCACCACATAAAGGTCATTCAATCTCCCATCAACAATCAAAGCTTGCAAGAGACCATTGACAGATTCTACAGTTGGCAAAGGACCATCTCTCATCATTGTATTAAAAACTGCCCTAGCTCGCTCATAGCAGCCACTTGCAGCATAAGCTTGTATTAGAGCATTCCAGACCTTTCTATCAACAGTTGCATATCTTTTCTGAAGACTCTCCACAAAACTTTCTGCTCTCTGCCATAGTTTCAATCTCCCATATGCATCAACTATATTAACATGAACAGCAAAATCTTCAAAATGAAGGCCTTTCTTTTCTGCCTGATCAGCAATAAAGTGTGCAGTCTCTGGGAAGTCCATCTTACAATAGGTTAGGATCATACTTCGTAAGAGGTATTCAGAAGGTTCAACATTATAGAATCTCATGTCAGAAAACAACTGAGAAGCTTCAGCAAAGCGTTCATGATCTTGACAGCAATGAATTAAGGACTCATACATTGTTTTACTATTGCCACACAAACCAAATCTCCAGGTTTTACAGTATTCCTCCAACGCAGCATCCAATTTCTGAGCCTTGCAAAGCATGATGATCAAAGCTTCAGTTACCAAAGGAGTGGATTCTGCAGCATGTTCTTTCAAGAATTCAAGCAATTTCCACGCTTCCGAGTGCCTGCCAGACAAACTATATGAACTCAAAATAGATAACAAGTTCTCATGGTCAACTTCACACCCACACTGGATGGCCAGTCTCAAAGTCTCAGCAGCATGGTCATAACATTCAACCTTGACAAGAATAGACGAAATAACTTGCAGGTTCACACCACATAGTTCTTTCATATCTCTGACCACTTTTATAATATCTTCCTCTTTTTTCTCTTTCCCAAGAACCCGAAGGAAGGTCTCATATAGGGTATGATCTGGAGTGAAACCATCACAAATCATTTCCTGATACAACATGATTGCCTTCTTTGTCTCGTTGAACCTTAGAAAGATATCCAACATAACTGAATATGCTAGGTGATCAGGTCTAATTCCAGATCTACACATGCAATCAAATGTCTCTTCAGCCTCCATACGCTTTCCAGCCTTGGCATACCCACAAATCAAAGCACTATAAGTTCGCAAAGTGGGTTTGACTCCTGCGTCCAACATCTCTGACATCACATTAGCAGCCTCTGATATTCTATTTACTTTCCCAAGTGAATCAATCAATACAGTGTATGTAACAACATCAGGACTTCTGCCTGACAATTTCATGTTTCTGTAAAGCTGAAATGCCACTTCATGCTGCCTCTCCTTCCCATACATGTGGATGATAGTATTATATGTCATTTCATCTTTACTAAAACCCATTTTCACCATTTCTTCTGAAATCTCTTTCACCTTCTCCACATTTCCTTCTCTTGCAAAGGCATACAACAAAGAGTTATATGTTACTGCATCAGGCAAAAACCCTTTGGATTCTAATTCTTTAAAAAGCTGCTCTGCTTTACCAGAGAGTCCACATCTCCCATAAACAGAAATCATTGCATTGTAAGTCCATAAATCAGGTTGACAATTGTTTGCCTCCAAATCATCATAAACCTTCGTAGCCTCCTCCAAATTTGATTCACGAGAACAAGCACTAATAAGAGTATTATAAGTGATTGCATCCGGTCTAAGCCCTGACCTCCTAACCTCATTTAACAAGTCTATCGCCAAATTAGGCACCATAGCACCTGATTTCAATCGTGCATTTATCAAAGTATTGAAACTCACAAGGTCAGGCTCACATCCTCTCTTGCGCATTAAATCAAGGAGTTCTTGCACCTTCTTGAATCTACCATTACGCGCATAGACGCCCATCATAGCATTATACACTTGCACAGTATTATCAACGGCAGATTCAGCGCGCGTAAATATTTCTACAGCTAAAGCCTCCTGATTGGCCTTCCCTAGAATGGCCAATATGGTGGCAAGCATTCGGGCATTGGGTGAATACCAATGGCGCAAATTGAGCCATTCATAGACCTCCAATGCTCGTTGCCAGCTCTCCTGGCCCACCCATTTCACCACAAAGCAGTAATCAGTGGGTGTCATCTGCACTAATCGTTCATCCAACACATCCGCCACAAACTGATTTTCTTTCAGTCCTAAAATCTTATCAGTCAAAAATTTCACTCTTTCTCTCCAATCTTTGGCTCTCTTAAGCGCCAGCTTGGTCATCTTCTTAACCTTGGTCCTACTAACTCCCCCCAAGGTTTCTTGATTTTCATCATTTACTATCAACAATTCAACAGAATCCTCATTCTGGGATTCAGTTTTGGTTTCAGAAGGAAAACCAGGATGTTCGACGAGCTGGGTGAAGTGGGTTTGAGGTGAAGGGTAAAGTTCATTAAGCTTGAGGCTTAGGTGCGGCCATCTCACTGACGGTGAGGCTCTCTTATAGCTAAATTTCTGTGTTTCACAATTCTCATTTGTTTCTTCAGCATCGTTACTGCAACTAGAAGCACAAGCAGAGGGGTTGTGTAGAGAATAGAAGGTTTTTCTGCATACCTTAGAAGGTAATGGATAAGATGAAAATGTTAAGACTCCACTGCATGATGCCATTCCTTTCAACTTTCAGTTGCTTCCTGCTACAGACATTGACATGGAAAAGAAGGCGAGTCAGAACGGAGGGAGGATGTTTATAGCCCTTTCTAAATACTCTAAATCCAAGGAATGGGTATTTTTTAAAAAACAAATGAAAAGAGATATTTTTAAATTAAAATTTTTTAAAATAATTTTATTTTAAATTTATTTATATAAATAA
>CP135571.1:8617469-8667796 GCA_032401905.1 Swietenia macrophylla
TAGTCCGGGACGATAAAAACCATGTACAGTTTCAAAACGGTTTTGCTTTTATCAATTCGTGGCACGTCTCCTCCCTTTTATCCGATTTATCACAGAGAACGTGCTAGATACAAGTTGTTGTGCACGTCTCGTCATTGCACTACGAGAATCGGTGTTAAAGTGAATAACGATGTCGAGAAAAATAACTTAATTACAAAGTCTCCAGATGGTACAGGGGAGGAATTTTCAGGCGACTCGTACAATGAGTCAATTCAATATTGCTGCAAAGTAGGTGACATTGATAGGGCTATGTCTCTTCTTGCTCAAATGGAGGCTTTGGGGTTTCGTCCCAATTCGATTTCGTATGCTTCACTGCTTGAAGCACTAGCGAGTGTTGGTAGGACTTTGGAAGCCGATTCCATTTTCCAAGAGATGATTTGTTTTGGGTTCAAGCCAAAACTCAGATTTTACAATATTTTGCTTAGAGGGTTTTTGAAGAAAGGCTTCTTAGGACTTGCAGTTAGACTTTTGGTACTAATGGAAGAAATGGGCATTTGTAAAAATCAAGAAACGTACGAGATTCTGTTGGATTACCATGTCAATGCTGGGCGTTTGGATGATACATGGTCTATAATCAACGAGATGAAGAGCAAAGGGTTTCCGTTTAATTCATTTGTGTATAGTAAGGTTATTGGTCTTTATAGAGACAATGGGATGTGGAAGAAAGCTATAGGCATGGTTGAAGAGTTTAGGGAGATGGGGTTCTCACTAGATAAGCAGATTTATAATAGCATTATTGATACTTTTGGGAAATATGGTGAGTTGGTAGAAGCATTACAAGTGTTTGAAAAAATGCAACAAGAAGGTATAAGGCCTGATATAGCGACATGGAATTCATTGATACGGTGGCATTGTAAGGCCGGAGAAGTTGCTAAGGCGCTTGAATTGTTTGCTGAGATGCAAAAGCAAGGTTTTTATCCCGATCCAAAAATTTTCGTAACTATTATTAGCTGTTTGGGAGAGCTGGGGAAGTGGGATGTGATAAAGCTGAATTTTGAGAATATGAAGGATCGGGGACATAAAAAAATTGGGGCCATCTATGGCATTTTAGTTGATATTTATGGGCAGTACGGGAGGTTTAATAATCCTGAAGAATGCATATCTGCTCTGAAGTTGGAAGGTCTTCAACCATCAGCTACCATGTTTTGCATCTTAGCAAATGCTTATGCTCAGCAGGTATAGTCTCTCTTTGTTTTAGCTTCTGAGTCTTCCTTATATATACAGCTGTGTTCATTTTGGTTTAGAAATGTATGATTTATTTGTTTGAGTTTAGAAATGGATGGCATTAGCTTTATAGAGTAAGCATGTTGAAGATCACATGATATATTATGGGATTGATGAAAATGGTTATCTGGATATTCCATAGACTGTATGTACATGTATGCACACCCACTTATTGCAGGATGTGTCGTTTATTTGTCATCAACTGTTTAAAATACTTGCTATAAGACATTTCTATGTCATAGAATGATCAACATAAGCATTATCAATTGCATATCTACGTAACAGTACCTTGTCAATTTCATTGTTATAATTTTTGAACTCTCAGATCTATAATTAAAAACATCATGGTTTCATTGAGATGTGACTTTTAGATAATCAGTTTTTAAAAATCTGAATTCTGATTTTGTATACCTTAACTAGGCCATTTTGTTTACTTGTTATATTTTGTAAATCATTATATAGTTACGATGTATATGGCTTAACAATTAATATGTTTTAGATGTCACAACTTGTTAAATTTGTTGATTCATTTTATTGTGCTTATATACATAATTGTGCATATGCCTCTTATTTAAAATTTTGATTAATGATATGTATACGAGGTTTTAACTTGCTTTAGCATTAATGAGGGGCTATTCTAGCTCAATCATCATTGCAGTTTTCAATTGTCTAATTCCCAAAATGTTACATTCAATATGTTTAAAATACACTTGGGCTTGATGGAGAAATGATATTATGCTTAAGGATAGTGTTGAAATTAAGTAAAGACATTATGAACACATTTACTCTTATATCTAATCTTCTTTCTTTTATAAACAACCCATTTTCATGCTTGAACAATTCATAAAGTGCAAGAAAATAAACTACCTCCTTACATTCTTTGTCTACCCAAGTTGTGGTATCTAATATCCGAAGTCAAAGTACACACTTAAGAAGAATTTCAACTCTTTCCTCCTCCTTCAGATAAGTTTACTATGCTTCAAATTTAAATTAGTTATTGTAGAAAGTATAGAAGTTGATTCAATCAACAAGCAACATATTAATTGATTACTTTATTTTTTTTTTATTTGGTTTTTTTGCTATGTTTTTCAAAATTAGAAGACAAGGAGGGAAAAGAATCTCTCCCTTTCTTCAAGTTGTTGACTTTTTTTCTTTTTCTTGAGATTTTAATTTTTAATTGTTAAGTATATGTTTGTGTAAAAATGGTAGAAAAAATAAATCTACTTTTTATTCAATATTTCTCTCATTTAAATAGAGGTGTGTACACAAATTTTTTTCCTAGAATGTAGGAATTAAAACATACGTCAATTTAGAAAAATACTTAATTAAGTATTATCTAACTAAATCTAAAATAAAATTATTAAAATTAATATCTATAAAAGATAATGATGAATGAGGTAGCTAATCTTCTAAGAATTCAAACTTATCTCAAATTAATCTAATCCATTCAACACTCCCTCTCAAGCTAGTAAAAAGATATCTAACATTCCCAGCTTGCTTAAATAATCTATGAATCTTTATCTTCCAACACCTTTTGTAATTAAATTAGTCACCCATAACTTTGAAGGAATAAAAGTTTTACAGATTTCTCCACAAACTATTTTTTCCTCCAAAAAATGCTTATCAATCTCCACATGCTTGGTACGATCATGATGGATAGGATTATGGGCAATGTTAATAACAGATTTATTATCACAAATGACTTTCATTGACTTTCAAAATTACTGGATTCTCTTTATGTTTTTGCCCGTCTGCATTAAATGCGTCAATTAATGGCATAAGAGACTTAGATTTGGAATTTTCAGGATTTGGATTTTAATTTTCTGGTATTGCATTTGGAATAGGAAACAAAATTGCTGAACTTTCAGTTGGGACATTTATAGCAGAAATGTCATGTATATTAGAGTTATCTAGAATTAAAAACTTTATCTCTAGAAGAGTTTTCCCCAGCTTCACAATTATCCTCAATAAAAAAATCAAAAAGTTAAATTTCACTAAAATTCTCCCCCTCAACTGAACTATTAAAGAAAGGGTTATCGTCAAAAAAATGACATCCATAGTTACAAAGAGTTTCTTTATTTTTGGACAATGACATTTGTACCCCTTTTGAATTGGTGAATAACCCAAGAAATGCACCTAGTTGCCCGAGGATTTAATTTTGTTTTTGTTAAAGAATGAACAAATAATATGCAACCAAAGATCCTAATAAGTAAATTTTGAAACAAACAATTTTGAGGATAATATTAAGAAGAATTTAAAGTTGTGTTTGGAATTGAAGGACACTAGATGGAAGTTGATTAATAACATATGAGGTTGTAAGAATAGCTTCTCCTTAGAAACTCTTAGGAACATTATTAGTAAACATTAAGGTTCTAGCAATTTCTAAGAGATGTCGGTTTTTACGTTTTGCAATTCTATTTTGTTGAGATGTTCCTAGAAATGAATTTTGATGAACTATCCCATTATTAGCAAGGTATTCTCTTAGAACTTGATTAAAATAATTTCAAGCATTATCAGTATGGAGTATTTGGATTTGTGTTTGAAATTGGGTCTTAATCATTTGATGAAATTTCTTAAAAATGTTTACGGTTTTAGATTTTTCCCTTAGTAGAAGTGCCCAACAAAATTATAGTATGATTGTCAATAAATGTAATAAACCACCTAACTCTTAAAATATTCTTAACTTTAATTAGACCCCAGATATCACTATGGAACATAGAAAAAGGTTTGGACATTTTATATGGACACACAGGATATAAGTTTTGTGTGTGTTTTGTAAGTTAACAAATATCACAACAAAATAAATTTGTATCTTTATTATGGTATAAATTTGAAAATAATTTTTTCAAATAAGAAAAACTAGGATTGCCAAGTCTTTTGTGTCATAATATTATTTTTTCTAAAATTAAACTAGAAGTAAAACTTGAAATTCCACGAAAAGCTCGGATTTGATTTCATGCTTTTGGTTATCAAGGTAGTACAATTTGTTAATGCCCTTAGCACTGCTAATCATCCTCCCTGAATACAAGTCTTGAAATTCACATAGACATGAGGAAAAATTAACCTTGCAATTCAAATTTTTAGTTAACTTATTGAAATCAGATTACATGCAAGATTAGGAACATGCAATACTGAATATAGGCAAATATCTGATAAAATAACAACAATTCATTTTCCTACAATAGAAGATAAAGAACCATCTGTATTTTTAATTTTAAGTATTCCAGAATTTGGGGTATAGGTAGAGAACATTTCTGCATTTCCTGTCATGTGATATGAAGCTCCTGAATCTACTATCCGCTTATTATTGTTTGCTGTTCTTATGTTTAAAGCAAGAGAAATCTACCTTGTTGGGCTATATTACAAGTAAAAGATTGTTCCCATTGATTAGTAGAACTTGATTGAGACTGAGTTTGTTGGAGCAATTTCTGGAGTTCAACTAATTGTTCTTGGCAGAAACTTGAGTGTTATTGTTGATTTTGTACTTCTGTAGTAGCTTGATACCCCCTGCTTTCTCCTTGTTTCCTAGGCTTCTAATTTGTTGGCTTTCTGTGAAGCTTCCAGTAAGTTTCTCGACTATGATTAGATCGTTGAAAATGATCACACTACTGATTTCTTTTTGAACTTTGATCTCCAAAATTATTCTTCTGATCCCCTTGGTCGTATCAATTATTATTGATGGTTAAGGTAGATTTTGTAATGTTTGAACTGTCAAATCTATTCTCCGCATCCTTGTTGCCTCCTATCATCGCCCAACATCTACTTTCTTGTCTATGTACCTCGGCAAAGGCTTCTCGAAGGCTCAATAGTGGTTTTAATCCCATGATTCTTCCCTTGAGTTCATCCAAGTCTTTATTGAGATAATGATGAAAATCAAAAACCATTTCTACCTCAAGCTCATTTTAATTTTTTTTATTGCATTTAGTACAATACTTTGTTATATCTTTAAAGAGATCTAACTCTTGGCATAATCCAATTAGATTATTACAGTAATTTGTAACTGACAATTTTGCGTGCTTGCTGTCCTTCAAGGCGGATTTAAGCTCAAGCAACTGAGCTGAATTACCTACATTTGAATACATATCCCTGGCTGTGTCCTATATATCTTTAGTAGTTTTGTAAGATAAATAATTTTGACCTATTCTTTTCTCCATAGAGTTCACCAACCAGGCCATGATCATTGAGCTATCTACTTCCCATCTAATGTAAGCTCTGTTAGTCTCCAATGGTGCAGGTGTTGCCCTTGTTAGAAAGCCCAACTTCCCTTTGTCGTATATTACCATGGTTACGGACTGAGACCAATCCAAATAGTTAGTTCCCTTAAGTCTATGCTGGGTAATCTGCAAAACATGACTTTCGGAGTTGTATGAATGGGTCATAATCTGGTTAGGTTGTGAAGAAGATGAGAGTGGTTCGGTGTGGGAAGTTTCAGAGGAGCTAGTGTTAGATGTTTGTGTTAGATTGGCCATTTTGGATAAAAAGAAGCTGTTCCAAATCTTGTTCTAATACCATGTAAAAATGGTAGGAAAAATAGATCTACTTTTTATTCAATATTGCTCATTTAGATATAGGTGTTTACACAAATTTTTCCTTTGAAAGTAGAAACTAGAATAGATATCAACTCAGAAAAAAAATACTTAATTAAGTGTTATTCAACTAAATTTAAAACAAGATTATTCAAAAATAATATCTATAAAAGATAATGATGAATGAGCTAGCTAATCTTCTAAGAATTCAAATTTATCTCAAATTAATCTCATCCATTCAATAGTTTATTTATTTATTTTTTATATTAATTATGTTAACTCCTAAACAATTAATATTCATTCTTTAATTTTTTGTTGACAAATAGTTTCTCATGTCTCAACTTTTATTTGTTCCCATGTTTTATGCTTCTGACAAAAATGCAAGAAAAGTTAATGTTCAATCACTTTTTTTTCTTTTTTTGAAAAAAACAATATTTCCTTTATTTTCAATTGGTAATGAAATTCATTCAAATTCTTTTTTATGGTAGGTTATCAGGTATTTTTGTTTTGAAAATTTGTTCAAAATATGGCCCACAGACTATCAATGAAATGTTCCTGGAAGAGTATGGGCCATGGCTTCTTTTATTGCAAGATGCTATGCATATCATGATAATTTGAGGTGCACTATTTGGCATTGCATTCTACTAATGATTAGACAACTAAGGGACTCAGTTTTCTCATCACTTATGTGCCCACACCAATATATCATTTGAAAATGACCACTGACTCCTACAAATGGTATCAAACTTTTTTGTGTGACCGTTTCAAAATCGGCATTGCCTAGAAAGTTATGGGATCTACATGCAAAATTATCTGCCCGGAAGCACTTCATCTCTCTATTTTCCTTATCTATCTACATGCAAAACATGCTTTTTTCCTTGTCCAACATAAAATTTCGATCAATAACTTTCCTTTAGCTCCCCTCGAATACCCTACATAATTTCTTGATATATCCATTTTTTTGTTGGTACCTAAACATGGTCATTTCTATCTCAAATCGCCCCATTCATCTCATTTCTTCCTTTTCCTTCCTCTTGCTTTCTATTTTTGTCTCCTTCTTACCTCTCCATTTTTTGAGCTTTGAAGATAATCTATTTGAATGTTCAAAGCATGAATGAAAAAAAAAGGGGAAATGCCAATTTGTTAACAACACTTGATAGTACTTAATTTTTGACCTTATTCGTAATTTTTTTAAATTTTACAAGTACTTTTTTTTTTTGCAAATATGTTAAGTTATTTGATTAATTAGAGGAATAGACAGCTAATATCTATTAAGAGACAAAAAATGCATCCTAACACTGTGTAGTTGTATGGCTATAATTTGTTTTGGATAATTATTTAAAGAATCTGTACAACATGCATTCATCTTTTATCATTTAAAATGTTAATGCCAGAATGTTGCCTATTGAAAGTTTTGAGAAAACTATTTTTATTTTCTTTTTCTCAAATAAACTACATGGAAGCATGGGTACATATATGTGGAGAGATCCTTGATAATCTTACCTGATTCGAAATACAAGGAAAACATAACAAACTTAAACACAAACCCCTAACAGATTCATATTCTAAGAAATTAGATTTAATCCTAAATAACATAAAAGATAAAAACAGAAAAACATTCTAACTAACCCCAACTTTTCAGCACTCCCCCTTAAGTTGGTGCATTATCTGTTGTTCATCATGCCCAACTTGCTGATCAAATGTTCTGAAGTCCTTTAGTTAGAATATCAGCTAGTTGTTGTGTAGTTGGGACAAATGACATACATATAACTCTATTATCTGATTTCTACTTAATGGAATTTTTGTCAATTTCTCCATGCTTGATCTTGTCTTGTTGCACCTGATTATGAGCAATACCGAGGGTAGCTTCATTATCACAGTATAACTTAATAGGACATTCAACTACACTATAATTCTTTTAAAACTTAATACAGCTACAATATCTCACATATACCAAGTGCCATTGCTCGATATTTAGCTTCTGTGCTACTTCGTGACACAACATTTTGTTTCTTGTTATGCCAAGAGATTAAGTTATCCTAAGCAAATGAGAAGTAACCAAAAGTGGATCTCTTGTCAATAATTGATCTAGCCTAGTTTGCATCATTATAAACTTCAATGCTTCCTTGTTTATTTTCTACTTCAAAATATAGCCCTCTCCCTCGTATATTCTTTAGATACCTTAAAATTCTATAAATAGCTTCAAGATGTTCTTTATATGGAGCATGCATGTACTGACCTCTACACTAAAAACAAAATTAGTATTTGGTGGAGTGTGAGATAGATAAACCAACTTTCCTAATAAAGTGTGATATCTGGCAATATTGACTGAAGCAACTTCTTTTTTTTTTTATTTTTTACCTAATTTCATATTTGGATCAATAAGAGAATCTGATGGTCGACATCCACTCATACCATTTTCTTGCAGAAGATCAGTGTATACTTTTGTTGAGACGCAAAAATATTATTCTTAGAACAAGCTACCTTCATTTCAAGAAAATATCTCAATGAACCAAGATCCTTAATCTATAATTCATTTGGTAGATAAGTCTTCAAGCTGCCCATTTCTTCTGGATCATCTCTTGTAAGAATTATATCATTGACATATGCTATAAGCACTATATTCTTTTCTTCAGATGATTTTTTGAATAACATGGTATGATCTGTTTGACCTTGATGGCATCCTCACCTTTTTACTAAATTGGTAAACTTTTCAAACTACGCTCTTAGAGACTATTTGAGCACAACAGTGACTTCTTCAATTTACATATCTTTGACTTGAATCCATGCCCAAATCGAGGTGGAGGATTCCTCTAGATCACCATTAAGAAATGCATTCTTCACATCAAAAAAAAAAAAAAAAGAAAGAAAAAAATTCGCAACAGGAGTGAATGTTTCTGAATAACCAATCCCATAAGTTTAAGTAAAACCTTTTGCCACCAATTGAGCCTTGTACTTCTACAGTGATCCATCTGAGTTGAATTTAGAGGTAAAAACACATTTGCAGCATACTGTAGATCTGTTGTTAGGTAGAGACATCACCTCCCATGTCTAATTGTTCTCAAGTGCTCTTATCTCCTCCAGAGCAGCCTCCTTCCATTCAAGAACATTTAGAGAATCCTGTAGAGTTTTTGATCATAAGAAACAAATTTAGACATGGGATGCTTTGTCAACACCTAATACCTTTTCTATATGCAATTGGAACATAAAGATCAGACAACAACTCAAAAAAAAAAAAAAAAAATCAGAATTATAAGGGATTTTACTTGACTCTTGAGAGGATATAGATTTTTCTCTCAAATTAGATTCTTGCCATTTCTCCAAAGCAAGGTGCTTTTCTCCTCGATTGTTGTTCCTCCTCTAGTACACAATGTGCTCTACATGTCTTGTTTCTTGTTTCTATTGCTTCATAAGTTGGTTCATGTAATGATATTAAAGTAGATTGTTCTTCGTGACCAATATTTAGATCATTTATTTCAGTTTCTGACAACAAATCCAAAATCTGATCTATGTCCTAAGTATGCTTGAATGGGTGTGCAATCTGTCATATGGTTTCTTACAACCTTATTCCAATCAGTCTTTTCTACTGCTTTATTCCGATCAACGCCTTTAGTTTCTGTTTCTACATCTCTTAAATCTATCTCCAAACCTCTTAGATCTATCTTGATGTTTTGCAAATTACTATTCAAATGTAAATCTTATATACTCACAAAATCATTTGAATCTTCCTTTCTAATTTCCCTTTGAAGATGAGAATCAAAGAATGGTTTTACTTCAAAAAATACATCCATTGTTACATTTTTTTTTTTTGAAATGGGATCAAAGCATATATTACTGATTTGAGTTGGTGAATAACCCAGAAAAACACATTTTTTCACTCTAGGGTCTAGTTTGCCAGGATCATGATTATGAAAATGCACCAATGCAGCATATCTAAAATATTTTAAAGGCAAATTTGACACCAACGGTGAGGTAGGGAAGACCAAAATATTATCATTAGGGTTTGAAATTTTAGAACTCTTGTGGGCATCCCATTAATCAAACAAACTGCTTTAATTATTGCATCACCATAAATACTTAAAAATTTTGGTTGCATCAAGTGACCTAGCTACTTCCAGTAAATGTCTATTTTTTCTCTCACCATTTTGTTGTGGAGTATCAGAACAAGAACTTTGATGAACTATGCCATTATCTAAAAAATAATTTTCCAAGATTTTGTTAAAATATTATTTCCCATTGTCACTTCTAAATACCCTTGTCTTTGATTGAAATTGAGTCTAAATCATCTTGTTAAAATTTTTCACTACTTGTTTAGTTTTTGATTTATCCTTGAGCAAATATATCTAGTTTAATCTTGTATGGTTTGTCTATAAAAGTGACAATCCATTTTTCACTTGCAAGTGTGTTTTAATCCTAGAAGGTCTTCACAAATCACTGTGTACAACTAAAAGAGGTTCAATGATTTGTTAGGTTGTAAAAGAAATGATGCTCTATGATGCTTTGCTAGTGCACACATTTCACATTGATGCAAAGATAGATCTTTATTGCTAAACAAACTTGGAAACAAAAATTTAACATCTTGAAAACTGGGATGGCCGAACCTAGAATGCCATAACATTGTTTCATCCTTATTAGAAATGGAAATTGGTTCAAAACAAGTACTCTGAGATTGCATTCTAGAGTCAGTTTCATCCTCAAAAAAGTAAAGTCTCCATTTTGCTTAGCAATACCAATCTTCTTCCTGAGTTCAAATCCTGAAATTCAAATTTAGAAGCAAAAAAACTTAGACACTTTTGATCTTGAGTCAACTTACTTTGTACATTAAATTACAAGAAAGTTTAGGAATGTGAAGAACATTAGTAAGAGTAAGATGTGGAGAAATGACAATAAAATCTTTTCTAGATATGATTGCAAGGGATACATTAGCTACCTTAATTCTTTGATTTCCTGCATATGGGTTATATGACGCAAACAATTTTGAAGACCCTGTCATGTGATCAGTTGCGCCTAAATGAATGATCCATGTGCAACTAGAATTAGTACTGAGATAATAACTGTTTTGGGCTAGAACAAGTGGGTGTATTAGTGGAAGATTGTAAGAGTTTACAAAAAATGCTCTATCTAATCTTTAGTAAAAGTGAAATGTTCTGGCTGATATGATTGCCCTTGTCCGTCAGCTTGAAGTGCCCTATTCTCACTACCTGTTCTCTTTTTCAAGTTTGGTGGGTTTCTGTGAATCTTTCAGCTAGTTGCCCTTGTATGTACTGGTCATTTACAATGATCACACCATGGTATTTCTCCATGTTTATTGTTTCTTTTATCTGCCTCATTTTCATACCTCTTTGTAGCCAAGGCAGAAGTTTTTGGCTGTGACTTTTCTTTCATGGTAGAAGTATTATTTAACATGACATTTCTTTGGCTTTTGGCCCAGTAATCTTCCTTTCAACTCATCCAAATCCGAGTTGAGACAAATCAAAAATACAAAACTCTGTCATTCTCATTTCTCTTTTAATGATGTCGGCTGTCTTTGTGACAATCCCATGCATCGTTGTAACACAAATCTAACTCTTGCCATCATGCTTGCATATCGTTATAATATTCTCTTTTGCTTCTTGAGCCCCTTGTTTTAATAATAAGAGCTTAGACTTCAACTAGAAAATATGGGATGCATTTTCAACTTTAGAATAAGTATCTCTGGCTCCATCCCATACGTCTTTGGCTTCGGGTAGAACAGAATAGCTAGTCAATAATCATTGAGTTTTCTAATTTCATGACTTCAAGTTCTTGTTATCATCTGCTTGTTTCTTCACCTCCCCCATTAGATGTCCCAACTTTCCCCTGCTGTCAATCACAAGCTTCACTGACTAAGTCCATTCAAGATGGTTCTTGTCATTTAACCTGTAAATTGTTATCTGCAGAGAATTACTTCCAATGTCGGACAGGTTGAAGGAGATCACCGAACCTATTATCTCTGTTTCTTCCATTGTTCTGCTTGAGGTTGAACTGGATCTGCTAGCTCCTGTCGTGGCAGTTTTTGCTGTCAAAGAAATTTAAATAAAGAGTCATGGCTCTGATAACATGAAAGTTTTGAGAAAACTGTTTATATTTTTTTTTCTCAAAGAAACTACATGTAAGTGTGGGTATGTATAGGAAAACATAACTAACTTAAACACGAACTCTGAACGTACTCGTATTCTTAGAAATTAGAATTTATCCTAAATAACATAAAGGATAAAAACAGAAAAATATTCTAATTAATCCTAACTTATTGGCACCTATTTTCATTTTGTAGATTACAACTTTTGTGAAACAATACCTGTCACATGTTCAGAACTGGAAAACACGAAATCTATGACACCATTTTCATTTTAATAGCAGATGGTTCATTAAATATGCTTATTTCTGCCTGATGGTTGGCTCTAGGTGGTTTTGGAAATCAGATGTCTAACTGAAGGTTACAGATTTGAGATTTAACTTGAGTTTGAAGGAGAACTGCTTATTAGTGAAAACTTAAAAATTGCATGGTGATGAAATAGTTAGAAAACTCATACAGTAGCCAAATCGGAGAACCAAGCCTGAATATATTTAGCCAATAAATGGTTTAGGTTTAGCAAAATTATGTGGGCTTTAGTTTTCAATGGTATTGTGGTTGTTGGGTGAAAGATTGAAAAGTAAGGGCTTGATAAGTATCAAACAATTGAAACAGTTCTGGAAATAAGAACTGTGACAAAAACCTTAGAAAAGTGTACTAGCTTGCTCGTTCTTGGAGAAAATTGTCAGGGAGGGTAAATGGTAATAGGCATGAATTTCTTAGCCGCTGCTGACAACTGCTTTTCTGTTGCTCGTAAAATGAACAGCAACTTCTATTTAAATCTATGTGATGATAATATGCAAGTAATTTTGGCTTTATTTGAACTCACTTGGCAGAGTTACTTTAATAACAAGCTTATTTAAGCCAGTATTCATTATGACTGTGTTCTTTCAATACAGGGCTTATGTGAACAGACACTCAAGGTGCTTCAGCTCATGGAACCAGAAGGAATTGAACCAAATTTAGTGATGCTGAATGTGTTGATCAATGCATTTGGGATTGCAGGAAGACATATGGAGGCTTTATCTATTTATTACCTTATGAAAGAAAGTGTAAGCCTCTTATTTATTTTATGTATTGCATTTAAGTTTGACTAACACAGTCACTTTATTCGATTTGTTTGTTCAATTCATTTTAATAGATGCTTCTTAATACAGTTTCTAATGATATTATTCTGGGTATCTCTGAAGGGTATTAGTCCTGATTTGGTGACATATAGTACGCTTATGAAAGCATTTATTCGAGCAAGGAAGTATGATAAGGTGCTTGGTACCCCTGATTTGATTTGAGTTCATTCATGACTTCATATGACAAAGGAATGATAGATAAAATTCCATGAGAAAATTAAGGAGCTTTATTTTTTTGTACTTTTGATATATATGGTTTAAAACATTATAATGGTAGGTTTTATAATTCTGATCGTGGAATTCATAGTGTTGCCATCCTAAACTTCTTAAGCTAATGCATGCTAGTGACTTGCTTGCCAGGTACCTGAAATGTATGAAGAAATGGAATCTTCTGGATGCACTCCAGATAGGAAGGCTAGACAAATATTGCAATCTGCATTAATGGTCCTTGAACAGAGGCATTGTAAGTATTATGTTGCACATATTTTGGGCTGATTGTGTTCTGCTTTAATGAATATTTATAATAATAGCCCAGATGGAATCTGATAATTCTCTTTATGGTAATCTTTTCAGGAATCCAGCATGATATTGCTGAAGCAGAATGAAACTCATAGCATACTTCACTGGTGATACATTCATTTCCAAGGTATAATGGGTGCCTTCATAGCATACTTCATCTGATGGGTGCCTTCACTTCTGAAAATCTGGCCTAACTTTGTTGATGTGCCTTTCAAGATTAAAGACTAAACATGCCTGCTCCCTTGGCACATATTTGGTATAAGAATGTGCTGAAGTTTGTTTTTCACTGAGAATTTCATGACCGGCAGTGCATGCGTCATGTGCCAGGTAATTTAATTACAATTATCTTTCGGCAAGGACGTTCTATCTCTTGGTCAAATAAATATTGACCTTTAATATCCCAGCATTTTGAAGGCTCACAGGGCTCAAGTACTTCAAAGCATGATGCGGTTACCTTTTATGCAGTTAATTATGAGATTATGAAGCAGAGGATGGAAAACATACAATACATTTCAGGAGCTTCAAGTGATTTTAGGTTGCAATAGATATGGTAGCTTCAAATGATGTTAGGTTGCAGTAGAATGGTAGATGAAGTAAGGAGAAATTTAATTTGAATAGGTTCGTTGAAAGCCCCTGACTGCTTGGTCTAGGTATGTTTAACCATAACTTTTGTAATAGTTTAGAAATTTCTGTAATTATTGTTTATCTTTCCTAACATGGCCCCGTTGGGCTATATAAGAGAAGCTTCACTGGAACTATATCAGATACACTGTGGAAATTCCTATTTGCCCCATTATAGTTGCTATGCCTTCCTATTATTTTAGTTAAAGTCACTTTGCGAACTGTTAGCATGTTCAAACATTCCTCTGCACGCTTTGGTTTTGGGTCAGTCAATAAGTTTCTTCACAAGTTGGGTTAGCATGTAAGAATTCAAGTCAAGGCCTTCTTAGAATCCTTAAAATTACATCTTTTCTCTGGACTAAATTTTGTTTTAGTGAAGAAATGGTTCAAAATTGTAAAATGCCTTTTATTCTCTTTTCATATTTCTGTTCATCAACAAGGATCCTAATGATGGTTAGGTGTTGCTCCAACTGTATTTCTGAACTTTACCCAGAGTCTTACAATATATGAAAGGTGTTTGTCTTTGTTAAAATGCAAAGGAATAAATCACCGATGACAGAAAGGGGAGAATACTAAAATACAGCATGTAATTAAGCATTTATGTAAGCATTTATGTAAAATAAAGGTTAATGGAGCAAAAGGTAGTTCAAAGGAAAAGAGATATATGTAGAGAATGTGACTAAAAATGGATTGTTTATGTATGGCAATGGAATTATGAACCGTGGTTTTCTTTGAGATTGTAGTGCTGCTTTTATAATTTGAAAGCACAATATATGAAATATCCGGTGAAAACTATTTTTTTAAAAAAATTATTTATTATTTATTAGTTATATTTTATATCAAATAATTTTATCTCACGACAGTTATAATTTTAAAGTCACTACATGTAAGCCATCTTCTTGCCTTGCAATGTAGTGGTTGGCAATGAGAGTGGTATTTGCTATTCATCCAAAGATAGATATACTTTGAAAACATAAATTATATTACACAACAAATACATCACCATGTATATTATCAAAATATCATTAGTATGAACATGACAATAGCAATACATCCCAACAATCTTTACTTGTGGAAATAGAATACAAGTTTGTTTTGCAAATAACAACACACTGACAATAGAAGCTATATTTCAGACATGAAATACTACTATAATTATTCGGCTACTCTTATTATCATTAGCCTATAGACCAGGCCGAGTGGGCAGCAGCACATGTTAATGATGGTGAGGCTTCTCCAAGTCCTCCAGACTTGTGGGGCGGAACCAAGCTTTCTCCTCCAAAACAGTGTTGGAATTGTTTTGACCCTTCCCAGCAGGCAAGGACTTAAAACCACCTTCCACCACACCTGCAGCCTCGGTTGCAGGTCCAAATACCCCGGTTTGGGGATGCGGTGCCCAGTATTTTTCGGATTCTGGCTGAATCACATAATCCGGGACAACAGCAGGCCGCACCGGATCATCTAAGTTCTTGTCGTACGCCGATGTGTGCGCCGCCCTCCTGTAGAAATCATCATAATCAATCATACTAATTAAATTGAGAAAAGAAATAACATAGCATGTTTGGCAATTGGTTAACAATGTATTTATCCAACTTCAAAATAATAACAGTTCAACCGTAAAAGCAACTACTTTTGTTTAACAATTAAGTTTTTTATCCTTTATTTTGCTACTTATATTTAATATCAATTTATTTTATACGCAGACAAAAAGTTACAACGTTTCAATCTCAAACATACTCCAAACTACACGATTAGGACATTAATTCAGTTACTATTATTTGTAACCTGATTCAAGTTTTGTGGAAACATCTAGAACTTTAGAGAATATTTTACTATTATTTTTATCTTTCACATGGTATAAAATGTTAATAATTAACTATTAATAAACATAATACAATTACTAATTAGTGTTACACCAAATATTGTACAAAATTTTTATGTTACTAATATTTTTATGGCCGCAAAATATTAAATAGTCCTGTAGAAATTAATAAAAATAAAACGGAGTAGTATTTCTTGCTATTCAAAAATAAAATAAAGTCGTAGAAATGAGACATTATACGGAAGTACCCTGAAATGTCCTACTGTTTTGGTCTACGTTAGTATGCCGTTGTCCACATCAACCCCCGCGCGCAAAAAAGATAAATGCGCAGCGACAGATAACTACTGGTTGCCCAAAAAAAATCACAACTACTTCCTTTTCTGAGCTAAGAGCATTTTAGCAATAGCAACAAATGCAATACCCATACTCTATTCTCAGTGATCCAGAATTAAGATCAGAACAGATCATATCAAAACTCAGTTGACGAGAAAACATGAATGAAATTTCAATCAATCAATCAATCAATTAATTAATTTTAAAAAAACGAACAGTAAAGAAAAGAGAAGAGAATGGAAGGAAAATTAACGAGCCTTGCAGTTGCAGAGCGGGTGAAAGAATGAGTTGGATCGCGCGTGAAGATATGGTTGAGGACTTGCTTGGCGATCTCTCGAGTGCTCTTCGAATTGGCGGCCATACAATTGATACTTCCTTCTAACTTTGAAGCAAAACAAAGCAAAGCGGGTACAGAAATGGGTTGGTTCTCTCTGCTCTGTCCTCTGTATATAAATACAAAGACGGCGAGAGACACCATTTCATTTTCTACTTCACTAATTAATTAAATTAATAAATAATTGCCGTCTTTGTTTGAGCCTAATCTAACTAATACCTTCTCTTCTCTTTGCATGCTGCTCACCTACCACTCCCGTGCGCCAACTCGTACTAGATTAGCGAACTTGACGCCGTTAATTAACTGGATTTTTCTGTTTCTGGTCTGTAGCTTACCAAGGTGACAGCAACGGCGTTAATTTGTTCTGATCTGACGCGGTTTATTAAGGACCTTTCCTATGGTTCCACAATTCAACTCAGTGCTATGTGACGTTCTAGTTGACGGCGTTAGTTCTGTATTTTTGTTTGTTGGGTTATTGGGCCGGGATTGTCATGGCATGGAAACTACCGCCAGTTGATGAAATGACTATTCTGCCTTTGAAGTAATCCAAGGGATCACTCTCTCGCCCTTCGTTTACTTATCTTGTATCATAAAAATGGCAAGTCGAAAATGACAAATCCAGTATTCCTGCTTTTTTTTTTTTTTTTTTTAGAATATTTGATTTGCAAGGAGATTATTGAGGTGTATGAAGGTTATATTAATCAGAAAAGGATAGGGTTATCAATATCCTTGAGGTTTGTTATATTATTCTTATAATTAGCTTTTTCAATACGAGATGCTTATAAGGTTTCCTTTTTGTTATATTATTCTTATAATTAGCTTTTCCAATACAAGATGCTTACAAGGTTTCCTTGAGAGTTCAAGGAGTTTTGTTTTCAAGAAAATGGGTTTATAGGTGATGAGAAGGCTTCTGGGGAGGTTGAAAGCTTGTTTTAAGAGTTGCTTAACTTAAATAAGGTGGTCACAATGTCCTGTTGGTCATACCTTAAAAGGTGTAAGAGAAGTATGAGTTTTATTCTATTACTTTTTCTTAAAATTTATGGTAATTTATGTTGTAGTAATTCTCAGTAGATATTGTAATGATTCGACTTAATTGATATAATATTATTTATTTTAGCACAACTTAGAATGATATAATAAGTTTGAACTCTAGCCTTTCGTTATTTTCATTCCAGTACTCACGATTTCAAGTTATAGGTTTCAAAGATTTCGTAGTAATTAAACAAGGACAAATATAAGTACAATTTTAAGTGATTCAAAATTTTCAAATTCACTCTTCTTAAAGGGTCGATGTCCTCATTGGCATATTTAAGATTGGGTGGACTATTTCTAATATTAATTTTGATGACTTAACAAAATTAACATGATATTGTTTACTTTAACATAGATTCAGGTGGCACAATAAGTTTAAATCCTAATCCTTCATGATTTTATTTCTAACAATTAAAATTTCAAATTTTAGCTCAAAAATCCTTATACTAGTTAAAAAGGGTAAAACACTTAATTAAAATTTTAAGTGATGAGATATTTTATAAATACACTTACCTTGCTACGAAAAAGAATTTTTTATAATAAAGATTTACAAATAGCATAACAAAGAATAGAGGAAGAATGAAGTAGAATACTTGATGATTTATTCATTGAAAAAAAGGCATATATATATATATATATATATATATATGGATTGTACATTCTAGATAAAACCCAAAAAATAACGACTAACTATGACTCTTTTCTAAAGACTTGGTAACCAAAAAACACATGAACAAGTAATAACAAATTCCAATAGACTAGGACAAATTAAATGTTGGTAAGCTCTAAATTCAATAATATTTTAAATATTGGATACATTTATATCATGACATATTATTTATATATGTTATTTGATTATTTCATTATTACATAAATGTAATAATATTTTTAGAATAATACATTCAATTAGTTGAATACTGTTTTTAAATGTCTCTAGTCAAATATTATTATAAATAAGATAACAATAATGAATAAAGATTAGTATATGTGATAACTGATAACAACATATATGTATTATCATATGAGATATCAAGTCAACACATGGATAAAAGTTAGTGAACTAATGTATTAGATAGACCGATCCATTATAAAAATACTACGTGGATCATTATATGAGTATTATAAGTGATTCTCATAGTGATAATATGTATGTGATCTTTGAATTTGAGATTACTATAGTTTTCAATATATAAAATGATATATTTTGATATTTTTAAATATCATATGTAATAAAATAAACTATAAAAAAATAATCAAATATGTTATAACTCATGTAGAGAGATATGTGTGGTCACAATAAAATTTGTTCTTTCTATATAATGGGAGTGATATTTTGAATTTTTTGATTCAATGAGATTTTGAAAAATACACAATTATACTCAAATAAGTTAAAATGTGATATTGATTTCATTTATTAGAATAAGTTTATTCAGAATATCAAATAAATATAAAATTAAATTATACGAGAATGATATATTTCATGTTTCGCATTCAGTTAAAATATCTAAAGGCAAATAGATTAAATTACATAGTAATATTGGTCATAGATAAGAAAAATACTCAAACTAGTGTTTTTTTAAAGAAAAAATTTATCTTAAGAAAGACTATTGGGAAGAAAATAGAATTTGAAAAAATTTGACTCCATAAAAAATAGTTAAAACACAGATAAAATTTAAGTAAAGTTCATAAGTGGTTGGGGAATAAGAATTTATTTTTGAAACACAAGCTTTGTGTACGTCTAATAGAACACATCGTGAGCATAAAAGATATGGATTTCTTATAACTCAGCATGGTGATGTATTGCTCATGGATCAAAATGAACTTACGATCTATTAAGAAGCAATAGCAGGCTAAGATTCTGAAGAATAACTTAAAACTATGAAATTTAAAATGGAATCCATGTATGTTAACAAAACTTTTTAATCGAAAAATTCATTACTAAATTAAGAGTTGTACTAAACTTTTTTGAGCCAATAAAACTCTATTGTGATAATAATGGAACTATTGCGTAGGCAAAAGAACCTAAATTTCACTAGCGATCCAAACATAGATTTCGACATTTTCATATCATTCAAGAGATTATTGAGAGAGAAGATGTGAAGATATGCAAATTACCAATAGATGCTAACATCACTAACTTATTGACAAAATCTTTGATATAGTAGAAACATAATCATCACAGTAGATCTTTAGGTATTAGATACATAGGAGATTTGATTTAGTATAAGTGGAATATTGCTGATATATGTTTTAAATTCAATAATCTTTTAGATATTTGACATATTTGTATCATATAATTTTGTTTATATATATCATTTGACTATTTTATTATTAAATATTTTTATATTTAATAAATGTAATAATATTTTTAGAATAATAAGTTTAATTAGTTAAATACTATTTTTAAATATATTATTATAAATAGTACAAAATAATGCATAGAAATTAGAATGTATAGTAGCTGATAATAATATATGTGTGTTATGATATGAGATATCAAGTCATCATATGTACTGGACTCACTTATTATAAAAATATTACATGGATCATTATATGAGTGTAATAAATTTTTTTTATAGTGACAATAATGTATGCGATATTTAGATTTAAGATTACTATAGTTTCCAATATAAATAATGACATATTTTGATATTTTCAAATATTATCTATAACAAGATAGACTATAAAAAAAATAATTAAATATGTCATAACTCCTGTAGAAGGATGTATGTGGTCAAAATAAAATTTATCCCTCCTATATAAAAGCAGTAATATCATAAATTTTTTGATTAAGTGAGATTTTAAAAAATATACAACTCTACTCAAATAAGTTAATATATCATATTGACTTCATTTGATAGAATAAATTTATTCAAAATATCAAATAAATATAAAATTAAATTATATGAAGATGACACATTACGTGTCTCATGTTCAATTAAAATATTTAAGATAAAAGAATTGAATGATACAACAATGTTTGTCACAGATAAAATAATTTTAAATTACTGATATTTTCGTCATTTGGGTAATCATGATGTGTTGATAGATACTATTTGTTACTTGTAATATTAAAATTAAATTTTAATATTACTATCAATATTACAAGAATTTATTGGATCTCATATTAAGATTGAGAATAATATATATATATATATATATATATTCCTAAATAAGTTTAGGATTCGTTAAATTATTTGAGTATTAATTTTGATTAAATCAATTATATAAAAATTATACTAAATTTATCAGCACTTATTTTATTAAATAAATTAAATTTCATAAAAAACCTAACCAAATAGTGTAAATTAAAATTGAAAACTTAAAATAACAATATAGAAATATGTAATATTTACGTTTTTAAAAGAGTACCTAACATTTGTTTTTGCATCTTTGCTCTTGAGAATAAAAGAATGTACAAAATATCACTTACTTAAATTATAAGACTTAGCACTCCGATTAAATTTTGATCATGTGGATACCATAAAGATGCATAGTAATTTAATATGTGTTCGTAGTTTGACAAAAATCGTCTAATTAATGCTATGTACATATTTATGGTATTGAAACATATATATATATATGTATATATAATAATACTAGAATTTATTGCATAAATTTTAAAAAGCAAACCATTTTTATATAATTTTGCTATATGTTTGTGTATTGGTTTGTTAACATTGAGTAGTATTGACTTTATTCAACAATTCCTCTCTTAAACTAAACATTAGTTTATAATGAATACTTTCCATTTTAACTTTCCATTGTGCAAACTACAGTTGGTTTCCTAAGCTTTTGAAATGTAACAAGTCTAACATGTTTTATAAACAAATCAAGAACTTGATCCTCACTTTTATAATAAAAAATCAATTACTTTATTCTTTCATGAGATCACACAAGAAGTCGTATCTTACATCAATGTGCTTGCTTCTTTCATGCAGAACTAAATTCTTAGATAATTTAATAGTTGAACTACCATCACAAAAAATAAGGGTAGCACCTTCTTGCCTAAAAAGAATCTCCATAAGTCTATTTCTCAGCCATAGTGCTTGACAAGCACACGTTGTTACAGCAACAAACTAAGCTTTAGTGGTTGGTAAAGTAATTATCGATTATTTATGTGATGACCATGAAATGACATCTAATCCCATCATAAAGTAATGACCAAATGTACTTTTCTTATCATTTGGATCACCAACATACTTGCTATCCATAAAACTAAATAATTCTAATTTTTTACCATTCTTAATCATTTATATACATGTTTAATTAATCATTTATATACACATACTTAATTATTTATATACACGTATAATTAATTTAAAATTACTTAATCTTCTATATAAGATTCATAATGTACTTGAAAAATAATTTTATTATATAAAGATTCAAATATCGTTGATTAATAATATTATCAATATACTAATTTTATTGTTTAGAGCATTTTTATAATACGATGATTATATTGTCAAATGCTAAAAATTCTAATATATATTTTTGAATAATATGATAATATATTAATAATATTTATTTTAAGATAATTAAAATTTTAAATTAGTAAAAATTTAAAATATAAATTAATACCTAAATAAAAATTTAAAAATAAAAAAAATTAAATAAAGATGAGTAAAATAGTGTTTTGTAAAATTAGGGATATGTCTATCTTTTATTAATTAACTTATAGTCAAAGAAATATAGAAGAGAGATAAGTGTGCATTTTTATAAAATTTATCGTAAAGTAAAATTTTTCATGAAAGCTGTATAATAAAATCCCTAAAAACTAATTAGGCATCTTAGATTCTTACGTATTGAATTCATTTTTTTGGTTTTTAAATCGGATATTCGACTTTTTTTTTTTCATGATTCATATATGAATAATCAAATCAGATAAATATCGTAATCTCTCTCTATATGTGTGTGTGTATAATTAATAAAATATATATTTGTATGGTTTGACATTTTATACTTGCCTCAACGGAAGAGTAAAATAAGAAATTCACTATCTTAGATAATAGTTATAAGAGTTTCTTTTATTATTAAGTACTAGTAAATAATAGATTAAATAAAAAAACAAATCAAATTTCTTTTCTTCTTCTTCGATTCTTTTTCTTCCACTAATTGTTATCTCATGGATCTTCATGGACAAGTTATTACCCCTCATAAGTCGAGATTCCTTCCTTTCACATGAAGCACAGAAATATTCAATGTGGCTTATCTTTGCATTATTTTCAAGTTCGATAGTTAAACCATTAACTCGATACTTGCAGGCTCAAAGCTTGATTTTTCCAATGTTTTTGAGTTCTTTTCTTATTCATTTTTTTTTCATGTGCCTATTTGTTGGACTATTGTATCCAAATTAGAACTAGGAAGCCTTCAGTTTATCTACTTGGCTGAATGTAATACTACTCAAATTATGCATCAAGTACTTGATAAATTGTGAGAAAACTAGTGCATCATTGTCGAAAGAAGTTTTTTTGAATTTGGACAATTCTTTCTCTTGGCATTTTTTAGATCAATTATACAAGTTATTGCCACCTTTCATGTTATTGTAATAGATAAAAAAAAGCCCAACCACAACATGCTCTTTTAATGGCCAGTGATATATTACGCTAGGTTACACCTTTCATACTTCCAGATTACCACTCGTTATACTCTTTTTTTTTTTGTTAATTTGAAAATTTTGACTTAAACATTTAATTTTGTGACTTTCTAGAAAACCCTAAGACCCTTTTGCCTTACAATTTTTTTTTCTAATTTTATTATAATTTAGTGTTTTAATCCTCAATGCCATATCCAAATTCAAACCCCAAGATGCTTCTATTGTTACTATTGAAAATCATGGGATCAATTTGTCTCTAATCGATTGAGATTGTTTGTGAAATTTACATGTAAATTAGTTCCAAAATATGACATGTTTTGAATAAATTTTTCACCAAGCAATAATAAAAAAAAACTCAGGGAGAATTAAAAAAATAAAATTTTTGAAAAAGTCAATGGAGAAGAAAAAATTAAAATTTTAAATTTATCAAAATATAAGAACTATTGAAAAGCAATCTTCTAAAAATTTAATTGATTTTTAAGTATTTAAAATATTTAAATATTTTTTAAAAATTAAAAATAAATGAAACTTAAAAAATTAATTTTTTTTTATTTATAATAGTATCTTCACATGCCACATGTCATGTACATTGCAAAGTGCTAAGTACATCTAATAATTGCCAAAAATGTCACATGTCACGTCACAATTGACTATATGACAAGTAATTATCTCATATATTATCACATTTATCCCACTATAAAATGTAAATACTTATAAAGTGTATTAACAATTTATTTGACACAAATCATAGTACAACTTCAAAAAATCTAATTCAAATTTTGATTAGTTAAGTTACGATAGTACAAGTAAAGAAGTTCAAAGATGCACTTAACTGGCTAATTCAATAAGTTTAGACCCAAGTAAATTCGTGGAGACTCATTGAATTTGGTCTACATATCCAACAAAGATGGATCTGTATGATTCAAACTTTAGAAAAGTCAACCCAAATTTAAACTTGATTTTTTAGCAAGTAAAATAGGAATATTTAGGAGTGTTTGAGTTCATTTATAAGTCTATTTAATTAGTCAGTTTTTCTTGAAGTGTTTGAGTTCATATATAAATCTATTTAATTATCAGTTTTTCTTATTTAATTTAGGCATGTAGAGCCATTTAATTGGCTGATTATTTCCTTTCTATCTTAGGTAAGTACAAGATATGGTTTTGTTTATAAAAAGACACTTTTGAATAAAAAGCAATTAGAATTCGTTAGTCAGAAAAAATTGAGAGTTATTTTCTCTTTGATTCTTTGAAAAACTATTCGAACTTATCAAGAATTATTCTTTTGGCATTCATCAGTGACTTATCGAACGGACTTCCATCACTAATTATGGTGTCTACATTATACCGAGGTTGTTGTTTATTTATAAACAATAGGTCGATGTTCCATTCAAATCTGATCGTAAAATGATATTGAGTTTTTTGTTGAGTTGGAGTCTCGTTATTGTTAGTAAGGTTCGTATCATTATTATTTTCCAATGTAGGATTTAATTGGCAAACACTTTCTTTATATTAAAAAAAAAGCACAATAATCTTTTACTTGTTTAAATATAAATTAAACTCTCTTCTTAGAAATCAAATAATGCTTATAAATATAATAAAATATTTTTTGATTTGAATTTTACTTTAATTTAAGTAGCATAAAATATTTGTCAAAATTTCAAGTAACTTGAACCAATTATTTCTTTGGCAAAATCGATGACTTCACATATATAACTAATCATGTGTTTATATTTTATATTATACTCGCTTAGCACTTTTAATCACTTTTAAGGCCATATGCTTATCCTATTTCATGAACTTTGAGAAATAAAACTCCAACTCTCATTTGAAGCGATATCACTTCAAAATTCATATATTTGAAGTTCTTTTAGTATTTTTATTATGTTTAAGATATTTGTCACTTATAGAATAAACTTCATAGTAGTTTAAACTATATTTATCTTTTTTTATGATAATTAACACTAATCATTTTAAATAGAATTGTTATATTTAGTTCTGAAAAATTTTCTATTATTCAATGAATTGTTTTTATTGTTTGAACGATAAATTAACTTTTGAATCAGTGTTTGGTTGGATTATCATCATTGTTAGATTACTTAATTTAGAAGTTTTAGTCTCATTCTTTTAAATGCTGATTTAACCAAGTCTCTTGTCAAAGGCTTGGTAAACGAATCTACTGCATTTTCACTAAATTTCACATAAGTGAAAAAAATAATACCATTCTTAATTAATTTTCTTTCATAATTATACCTTAAATTAATGTGTCTAAACTTTCTATTATATACCTCACTTTATGCTTGTATTAAAGTGACTTGATTATCATAATATATAGATATTAATGATAAATTTTTGAAGATTAATGAGATTTCTTATAGAAGATACCTTAGCCATTTTACCTCATTCCTTGTTGCTACCAAAGCAACAAATTTTTATTCTATGGTTAAGTATGTTATACATATTTGTTTCTTGGATTTCTAAGAAATTGCACATTTTTCGAGAGTAAACACCCATCTTATGCAGACTTATTGTCTCTCATGTTTGATATTTGTTAGAGTATGCTTTAAAAACTATTCGTGTTATCAACTTTAGGAATACATTTGATCTTATACATATATTATATATTAATAAAATAAAAAGTTATTTATTCACAAATATATATCATTTCTTTTATTTAGTCATGCATATAAATAAAATATATTTGTGAATTATTCAAATAATTTATTTAATGGTTAAATGATATTATTAAAACCATTTTTTACAGAGGTGATATTGATTGAGTAACGATATCGCATAGTAGGCATTTTAAATGTCACCGGTGAATATAATGAGATAATATTAGTACGGGTAATGTGATGGTCACATTATGAGGACATTATTATAGAATAAATAGTTAGAGAACTATTTATTTGAATATGACTATATAACGATAAATCACATAGTATTATATGTAGTTAATGATTTATCATGTAATTATACTAATGTGTGATTTTGTCTTTTGATATGAGAAATTACTAATGAATCTAATGTAGATGCACGTGGTTCATATGATGAATAAGTATAAGACTAGTCATGTTTTGTATAATAAAACTAATTTGATCATATGTTCTTTGCATTTGAAAATGTGTGATAGTCAAAATAGGATATGTTGACTCGATACGCATTGGATTAAAGTTCGCACTAATTTGATCCAAATTCAAATTCCCAAACAGACATTGATAAATAGATGGAAAAAATAAATTTCTGATCAGAGTGATTGAATGTCATATGAAGAAGTTCATTTTCAATGTATATAAATTGATGGTTTGTAATTTTATCGATAAAAGGTTTTGATATACCATTGACTCTTAATCGATTGCAATTGGACAACAAAAGAACTTTACCCATACAGTATGTATAATTAAGATATGGATTGATGAAATATGACTTCATTGTAGTTTAAAAATTATGGCATATTGCTAGATATTAACCATAATCGTTGAATAATCGAAGATTCGATAAACTCAAAAAGTTTAGAATAAGCTCATGGCTATTATATAATGAACCCACATGTCACACCAATAATCAAAAGTAATGAGAATTATTTAGGGAAAAAAAATATTATTGATAATGAGGCTAGCACTTTTAAGATAATATTTAGTTCGAAATAAATATATATACTCATTATATATGTATTTATAAATTCTTTAAAGTGTTTAAAGAATTTTTCTTGAGTTTGTATTAAAATATAATTTATTATAAATTACATGACCAAATTGCTAATATTGATTACCTAAGAACTTAAGTGAAAATATGTAAACATAGAATAATTATACATTGGCTCATGTATATCTACTTGATTACGCTTTGGTTAAAAGTTAGTATAATGTTTGCATTTAAGTCTAAGTACTTAAATGTTTAAAATGAAAATTGTGAAATAATGTCCATATTATCCATGACACAATCACTTTTTTAATCAAAGGAGGACAAATTTGAAAAAGTATGGATATTTCAAGTATATATACATACTTACTTTACCCAATTAAGTAATTTTTGCAAGTCAAAACAAAAGCCCTTCCTCCCAATTTGGCCAAGCAAGATTCTTAAGTTTTTGGTGGTATAAATTGTGGTATTTTTACACAATTAGAGGCAAGCAATCATCCTTCATCAATCTAGTATTGATTAAACTCATCCAAGAATTCATTTCAAATATATATGGGATATGTATATTTTGCATTCTATGTGTTTGTGAAAATATATGAATGATTTCAAACTTTGATGTAATGCATGTTGTAAGCATTTTAATCTAATAGTATCTTACTTGTATCTGTATATCCTTCTACTACACCAGGAAACTTTGAATATTAATAAAATATCTTTGGTTTTGTTTAGATAACCAATAACTTTACCAATGGTTTTCTAATGCTCAATATTTATGTTGCTAGTAAACTTAGTTTTCTAATTGCAAATGCTATATTGAGTCACGTCCATTGTATTGCATACATTAAATTATCAATAACACTTGCATATTTAAGTTGTACAAGCACTTTTTTATCATTCTTGACAAGTTTTTTACTTGGATTAAATAAAGTATTTGCATCTTTAATCTTCAAGTGATTTTCAATCACTTCTTAATATAGTGTGATTGAATAAGTGTATAACTCACACTATTTTATTTAACTTTGATAAATAAAATGATATATGCTTGATCAAAATCTTTTATTTTGAATATGAAAGATAAAAGCCTCTTCATTTCTATTATACTTTCATACCATTGTTAATCATCAATATAAAGAGAAACAAAAATAACACTATTATTATACTTTTTTGCATATAACATTTATCAACAGTGTTAAGGCAAAGCCATCTAATAGAATTGCATAATTAAACTTTTCATACCATTATTTATGTGTTTGTCTTAAGGCATGTAAAGAATTAATAAGTTTTCATACGTTATGTTTATTTTTTGATAGAAAAAAGCCTTATGATTATTCTATGTACACTTCCTCATTAAGATCACCATTTAAAAATATTATTTTCACACTAGTTTAATAAACATACAAATCATGTATTAATGCTAAAACCAATAATATTCTAACAGAAGTTATTCTAGCTAAATTTAAGAGTCTATATACCTTGTTATCTGTAGCATATCTTATAAATGCACATTTGATTTCTCTAGAACCTAACTTAGTTATTTTAAGATTTATATTCTTGCAATATGCAAGATACTTCTACCCTTTGAAGTACCCAATATTGAGTTTTCATCTTTTCTATAATTCACATGAAGAGATTTATTTTTCTTTAAAAGAATTATATTAAGAATATGATATGTAACAAGTAAAGGTTCTACCTAACTAAATGCTAATTTTGTATTTAATAACATAATATCTATCATCTTAAAAAAAGTTTTACTTTTTTGTTCTGCTAAATTATTTTGTTTAGATATGTATGGTTTAGAGCATTGATGTATAATACAATGTTTTTCATAGAAAATATTATAATATTTCAGGAAATTCTCTCCTTCTATCACTTCTAAAAGTTTTAAATTTTTTCACCTAATTGATTCTCTCCTTACATAAGTTTTAAAACATTTAATGTAGAATATATCCTTCGTACTTTAGGGATAATTTAGTTTTTTTTGTACTTAGACTGCATTTTCATGTATGTGCATATCTCATGATTAGTTGACATGTTATAGAGGCCTATTATTTATTTTTTAGAGTTTGAAATTTTTATTTTTTTATTTGTTTATATATTTATATCGTATTAATTATTTAATGGCATTTTTAAAATTTGTAAAAGGGAAAGGGAATTTTGTTTCAACCTTTTTCCTGTCTTTCTTGATTTATGAAAAACAAAATTATTTTTTAGTAAGTTCTATTAGAGACAAAGTTATAGTACAATTAAAAAAATTTTTAATAAATATTTATGAGACTAATTTGGAGTTTATTTGCCCTATCAAAGATACCCATTTCCTATTTTCTTATTATTTCTTACTGTATAAGTTTATTTTCCAAAATTTGTGAAATTAATGTAGTAAGTTATTGTATTATTGATACTATAGTATGATTATTGTAGCATAGCCGTAACATTAGTAACTTGAAGCTATGGTGCTGAGCATTCTGTATTCCTATTTTGCAAAATACTTTTGAATTCCTAAACAACCTCTAAATCGAGTAATTTAAAAACTATTAGAAAGTTTAAGGAGCCTAATTTATTTCTTAACAAGGAAACTTTTCAAAATTTTGATTCTATTTTTTTTAAAATTATCAAATTATTCTTAAAGGTTAATTTTGACTAAAAATTGCAATAAACTTCAGAATGAATTTTTAAACTTGCTTTTTATTGCTTACTATTCAAATCCTTTTTAGTAGCCCTTAAATACTTTACTTTCAGACCATATTCTAAATAAGGTACTTGGTTTTCAGGGCACGTTTAAGAACTTTACTTTAATTTTATGGGCTAGTAAATTTTATTTTTTACTACAAATAATTTTGTATAAACTTTAATCTCAATTTATATGTTAACTTAGAGATTTATATTCATTATGCATATATATTGCATACAGAGGTAAATAAATATTTTATTAGAGTTAGATTTTAATAAAAATACATATGTGTTCTTTAGGTGCTGACATCTTAGGAGAAAACCCAAGTTAGTGCAGGGATTAATAGAGGAATGTACACCTTCTCTTGAACTATGAGTGAATTATGTATAATATTTAATTAATTAAAAAATTATTTTGAATTGCATATTTTTGTTTTAATTAATTATTTTAAACTATTTTGAGATATTAGGATGTTAAGTTGGCATATAAATAATTTGATACTTGATAAAGCTTGTGAGTTAATTGTTTACTACTACTTTGTTTATTAATGACTGTGATTTATTGAAATGGCTCTTGGGGTATATGTATATTCAGAATTCTTTGTCTTATAAATATTATTTATTGATATGAGACTTTGGGCATGTATATATGTAATATATTAGTGTTACTATAGTACTACAGGAGGGTAGTCTATGAACAGACTTTTATAGAGGCTATAAAAATGATAGGTACTAGGTAGGACTAGTAAAAGAAGAATGTTGTTGTGGAGTTGATCTAGTAAAAGGTAAGGTAAGGACACTATAATTGTCACCTTGGGATTATTCGGGTTAACTTAAAAATGTCAAAATGTGATTTGACAAACTAATTCTTTATTTGAATCTCTTGTCCATCAGATATATCTTGGGAAGTTTTAAATAATGACCTATTACAAAAGAAATGAACAGTGGCATGTGTCACACCACTATCCTAGAATTTTATTTTGGGTAACATTAATTGCATTCATAGTAGAGATAATCTCTTCTTCCTAAATAAAATTTACCTTTGTCTCTTTATTTGGCTTTTTTAAAACCTTTAGGTATAATACCATAGTTTGCAATAGATAAAGCATGGTCCTTTGAATTTTTGTTATTATGGAATTTTTTAAATTTTTTAGCCTTAAGACCTAAATTCTAGTTACTTTTATTTGAATGTTTAGGCTTGTTCATGGAAATGGCTTTTGAGGTGCTAGCATAAGAGTTTTTAATCCTATCTCTTGCCATCGCTTCTTTAATTCGAAGACATTTCTAGACATGCTCCAAAGAAAACTCTTCAAATTTTGAAAAATCTTCTTCTTACAGCCTTTTTTACTTGGTGGTAATTTTGTAATAATTGTATAAACTTGAAAAGGCTTAGGAAGTTTAATTTTTACAGCCCTTGGTTTACTAATAATAACTTGCAATTCTTGCTCTTAAGGTTAAACATATTTATTATCAAACATTTTGAAATAAAATATTCAGAAATAAAAAATTTCTTGTTACTTTCCTCCTTTACTTTATATTTAAATTCTAATGTATTCTAAATCTCTTTTGTAAATTGAGTATTAGTGTAGAGATCAAAAAGTTTAAAAGAGTATTAAATTATAGCCACAATATACGAGTTCACATTCAAGTCGTTTATGTTGTTTAACCTTTAACTGATCAAATTTCATAGTAGTAAGTTCTAGAATTGGTTCCAAATTAGGGTCCACCACATAAAAAAGTTTGTTTTAGTAAAATGATATGATTTGACCATATCTTGATTCATCAATTCAATGTTGACAAGTTAAGTTTTGGTTTTTGTGACAATGAAAGTTCATTGGGAATTAAAGTACAAAATTTTCTAAAAAAGCTAAAGGAGTAGAGAAAATTGAAATTAAATATATAATTTCAAATTTTTACATTTAATTTATAGAGATATAAAACAACTATTGATCGTTAGTATATGCTCTAAATCTATAATATTTTAAATATTTGCCATATTTGTATCATAATATTTTAATTCATATATATTATTTAATTATTTTATTATTACATATTTGTATATTTAATAAATATAATAATACTTATAGATTAATAAGTTTAATTAGTTGGACACTACTCTTAATTATTCCTAGTCAAGTATTATTGTAAATAGGGTAGTAATAATACATAGAAACTAGTATGTGTAATGATTGATAATAACATGTGTGTACTATGATATAAGATATCAAGTCAACACATAAGTATAAGTTAGTGAATCAATATACTAAACCGACTTATCATGAGAACACTACGTGAATCATTATATGAGTGTCATAAATGATTTTTATAGTAACAATGGTATATCTAATTCTTGAATTTGAGATCATTATATTTCCTAACATAGATAATGATAAATTTTAATATTTTTAAATGTCATTTATAATAAAATAGACTATAAAGAAATTAATCAAATATGTCACAACTTATGTAAAGAGATGCGTGAGATCAAGAAAAGAGTTATTTCTTTTATATAATGAGAAGTGGTATCTTAAACTATTTGATTGAGTGAGATTTTGACAAATGTATGGCCGTACTTAAAGAAGTTAACAAGTAATATTGATTTCATTTGATAGAATAAGTCTACTCAAAATATCAAAGAAATTAAATTGAAATATATGAGAATGACACATTTCATATCTCATATTCAATTAAGATATTTAAAATAAAGGAATTGAATTATGCAATAATATTAGTCACAGATAAAATGATATTAAACTGTTGATATTTTCGTTACTTACGTAATCATAATGTGTTGTTAGACATCGCTCATTACCTGTAATGCTAAAATTAAATTTTAGTATTACTGCCAACGTTACGAAAATCTATTGAGTCACATATTAGAATAAAAAATAATATACATATATATATATATATATCTAAATGGGTTTTGAATTCATTGAGTTATTTTGATATTAATTTTTATTAAACCCATTATATAAAAATTAGACTAAATTTATTAGTGTTTACTTTGTTAAATAAATTGAATTTTATAAAAAAGTCCATCATAAGTTTAAATTGAAAATATAAAATAGTAATATATAAATATATGATATTTATGCTTTTAAAGGTGTGTCTGTTGTTATATGTTCTAAATCTAATAGTATTTTAGATATTTAGCACGTTTGTATCATAACTATTTTATTTATATATATATATATCGTTTAATTGTATCATTATTATATATCTATATATTTAATAAATATAATAATATTATTAAAATAGTAACTTGAATTAGTCGGATACTATTATTAAATATTTCTAATTAAATATTGTTGTAAATAGAATAATAATAATGCATAGAGACTAGTATGTGTAATAACTGATAACAATTTGCGTGTATTATGATATGAGATATTAAATCAGTATAAGAATACAAGTTCTTGAATTAATGTAGTAGACCGATCCATTATGAAAGCATTATGTAAATTATTATATAAGTGTCGTAAGTAATTCTCATAGTGATAATAGTGTATGTGATCATTGGACTTTTGATCACTATAATTCCCAATATAAAAAATGATACATTTTGATAATTACAAATGTCATCTGTAATAAGATAAATTATAAAAAAATAATTAAATATATCATAATTCGTATAGATGGATATGTATGATCAAGATAGGATTTGTTCATCCTACATAAATAGGAGTGATATCTTAAGTCTTTTGATTAAGTGAAACTTTATAAAATATATAATTATATTCAAATAAGTTAATATATGATATTGATTTTATTTGATAATCTACTCAAGATATCAAATAAAATATAATTGAACCATACAAAAATGATACATTTTATATCTTATGTTCAATTAAGATATTTAAAATAAAAATATTGAATTATATGGTAACATTGGTCACAGATAAAGTGATATCAAACCATTGACATTCTCATTACTTAGATAATCATGATATATTACTAAATACTACTCATTACTTGTAACACTAAAATTAGATTTTAGTGTTACTGCCAACGTTACAAAAATCTATTAGGTCACACATTAAAATCGGAAATAATATATTTATATATATATATATATATATAAAATCTTAAATGGGTTTAAAATTTTTTGAATTATTTGAGTATTCATTTTGATTAAATCTATTATGTAAAGATTGGATTAAATTTATTAGTGCTTACTATATTAAATAAATTGAGTTTTATAAGAAAAGCTAATAAAATAGTTTAATTCAATATTGAAGACCTAAAAAATATATATATATAAATATGTGATATTTATATTTTTTTAAGAAGTATGTCTTAAGTTTATTTTGTGTCTTTTCTCTTGAAAAAAGAAAAATGTATAAAAAATCACACACTTAAATCATAAGAACTAATATTTTGATTAGATTTTTGATCGTATGGATACTATAGAGACACAAAAGAATTTAATTTGTGTTCATGGTTTAACAAAATTATCTAATTAAAGGCATGTATTTATTTATGGTATTAATATATGTATATATATATGATAATATTAGAATTTACCGCATGGTTCTTAAAAAGTAAATTATTTTTTTATAATTCTATTGCATATTTATGTATTAGTTTGCTTACAATGCCTAAAGTTTGTTTTTGCATTCTTACTCTTAAAAAGAATAAAACATACAAAATATTATGCATTCAAATCATAGAAGATAATACTCCAATTAGATTCTCAATCGTATGGATATCATAGAAATGCAGAGGTAACTGATTTATATTTGTAGTTTAATAAGAATTGTCTAACTAGAAGTATGTATATATTTATGATATTGAATTATATATATGATAATAGTAGAATTTGTCACATAGATTTTGAAAAACAAACCATTTATTTTGTGTAATTTTGCAGCATGTGTATTGGTTTGCTTACATTGATAAGCACCCTTTGAAATTTAACTATTAATTTTAAAGAATTACAGTTTTAAATGTTGCAACCTTATAAAAATTTAGCTAATTTTTTAGTTTTTTTTTTAAAAAAAAATTAATAATGAATTGAATTAAAGAGTTATTTTTGTTAAATGGTAAATGATTTTCAATTTTTTTAAAATTAATAATGAATTAAATTAACTAATTAATTTTTTAAATGGTAAGTGTGCCTTAATAAGTGCAACGTGCTATGCCATGCTGGCATGTGCGAACCACGTAAGCATTTCATATTTTATCATTTTTATCCCAATATAAATACTAGATATTTATAAGGTGTTAAACTACCTTGTTTACCATTGTAAAACTTAGTTGCCAAAAGCTTTCATTATATTTGAACAAAAAAATTCAACAATTACTTGTATATTAATTTGACATTTTTTACCACATTGCTTACTTTCATAATTTTTAAGAATTTTCTAGACCTTTCCATTAATTTTTTAATTAATTTAATAATTTTACTCTTAATGCTAGATCCAAATTTTAGTTAGTTTTGTGTCAATCTTGGATTTTACTGTTATTATTTTAGTAATTTAAAGATTTTATATTTCATACAATATTTGAATTCAGATCAAATTAAGTCAACCTGATCTAAGAATAGACTAAAACTCCTTATTATTAAATTTTTTGGTTATTGATATTTTATTGTTATTTTTTTTATTTACTAGGGTTGTGAGGGAAATCAATTACTGCACTAATAAAATCAAGGGCATTGTACAGCCACCAAACTAACATTAAAATTAATATGTTACTTTTTAAATTTTCGCAAACCCAACATGTTTAGATATTATGTAGTAGAATTTATAAATAACATTATAAAACCCAACATTTTTTTTCAATTTTCTAATATTTAGATTAGACTTGATTGAATTTGGACCTGACGTCAAGAATAAAATTTGAAAAAAAAAGAGCAAGTTCACTATTTTTCTCCCTAAAAAACAACTTTGATTAAAAAAATACGAGTTTATTTTTAATAAACATAAATACCCTTAATTATAGTGAAATGAAATAAATTTAGTTCTTTTTGTTTAAAAAAAACTTAACCTAGTAAAATATATTTTAAATATAGACATGAAAAAAGAGTATCGATGACAATTCAAATTCTTGTGTCATGTTATTTTTGTGTCATATATGTGTCATGTCAAATAGAACCGAATTGAATATGATTCATTTGATAATCATGTTAAAAATTAAAAATTTTAACTTAATATAATTATTAAATAGTTAAATAGTTTGTAATTAAATTATTGATTTAACATTTTTTTGTATGTTGTATATTTATATATATTTTTTGGTATTATCTACTCAAATACTAATCAAGTTTATTTTAAATAAAATTAATTTCTTCAAAAATATAAAAATATAAATAAATTTATTAAAATATAAGTAAGTTAGTGTGATATAATTAATTGCTTAAATAATTAATTATGTTATAGATGAATTCATGTGTTAAGAATTTTAAATTTATGATACTGTCATCAATTACATCTTGTTGTATTATATACTTAAAAGTGTATCAATTCAATCTTACAAATTTTGTGTTATTTTGATAAGACACAAAAAAATTAGTTCCCCTAGTAAGGAGTGCTTAAACTTAAACATGTACCTTTTAATTTAAAGCAAAAATATATTTTGAATTCGGATAAATGAACAAGCAACGTTAGTACTTCCTTCAACTTACAATTCTTTTTGCGTGGCCTTGGGTAGCTGTGTATATATGGAGCATAAACTTAACACAAGCACGCACACACACACACACACACACACACACATTAAGAGAGAGAGAGAGAGAGAGAGAGAGAGAGAGATTGTCTCCTCAAGATATAGTTATAGTTATTATTCAATAGATAAATAAGTTAATAAATTTCTTCAAAAATTAACCTTGTTTTTTACATTAAAATTTAAAATGAAAAGAAGTTAGATAACTATTTTTAAACTAACAAATATGATTTTAAGTTTGAATAGAAATTATTACTACCTTTCCATGTTCAGATGGTTGCCAATTATTGATTGTTTTGGTATAAACTCAATTTTCTTGATTATCATCACTCAAATCTCAAAAACAATAATGCCTCACTAAGCAAAAATGGTAGTGTAATAATGCTGAAAAGACTGAATGTAGTGGTGTCAAAATTCATCCTCAGCAATAGATGCGGCAATAGAAAACATGCTTGAAATAGTTTGAAAAAGCTTAGTTTTGACTGATTCTATATATCAGGATTATTGATAAGTCTTCCATTTGTTGCAACAGCAGCAGAAATGAAACTTGAAAAATAGATTCATTTACATGAACAACTGGAAAGCTGAGGGCAGATTTTCCACTACTCTGTAGTAAAAGAAGAAAAATTTCACAAGTTTTACTTTTTAGTTTACAAGACAATTGACTTAAGACAATTACATTAATTTATATAAAGTAATAAAAAAAATTTAAATTTGTAATAATTAGTTATAATAAAAACACTCTAAATATGGTGTTTCAAAGTTGTGAATAATTTTAAAAATTTTGCAAAAATGAGAAATAAACTTGATAAACTATCATTAGCATAACGCTGTATTGTTGTAGACTAGATGAGATAAGAGATCAACAACTCATGAACAATTTTGTTTAGAAGTAAAAATTATAATTCTATATGATTATTAAACTATTAAACCAATTCATTTGCTTTTATTTATTTTCTTCTATATTGCTATTATGAAATAGAATAAGATATTAATTTATATACATAAAATTTATAAAAAAATTTAAAAATTAAGAAATATTTTTTCTACGAAAACAACTATGAAACTGAGTTTGTTGATATCTATTTTCTTTAAAGAATTGTAGATGTTTGGAAAATTTTATAGTTTCTATTGAAATCCATTACACAACTCATGACCCCACTATTAAATCTAAAAGGTTATCTACTCATGCCATGAATCAATTTTGTACTTTGGCTGTGTTGTGTTTGTTGACTTTTTTTTTTTCAAAAGAGTTATAAATGTTTAAAATTTTTTTAAATTTTTAACCAATTTTACAAGTTTGTAAAGAGTGTAAGTTACAAATTTATTAAGTTTTAAATTTATAACATTTAAATTATGGCTCTTAATTCTTCATTATATTTTTGTAGCTCCAAAATTTGAATTTAAAACTTATAATTGCAGCACTGAGTAGCTATAATATTTTCATTAAATATAAGATTTTTTTTATGAGAAAAATTCTATAAATTAGAAAATATTTTGTTTTATTAAAGTCCTTAAATTTAATATTATTTTGAGAGGATTTAGAAAGTTTAAAAGACCGTGACAGCATATAAAAAATTTTAGTAAAAGTAAATAGTGAAAGATTAGTTATCTATAATTTTCGCACTTATTTTATTTAATTTTAAAATATACCACAGAATTGTATGCTTACATTTGGTATTAGAGCATATTAACAAGCTTTATCTTGCTTAGTTTGTTAAGGGTTTTTGAAGAAAACATGACATGATAGTTATGGGTTTATTGAGCCGATTTTATTTTTTCATGCAATCTAGATTCATATGTTTTCAATGTAAATAAATGTTATAAATTATTCTATTATTGAATTTATGACATTTTGAATATAAAAAAAACATTAAAAATGATGTCAAAAATGGTTGAAAACGTGACTAGGCACGTTTTTGATTGGTAGGTTTGAATCCGAATCATTTTCAGTTTGAATCGACCTGGATAGAGGTTAAAAAAGACCTTGACCAGTGAATAAGACATTAGTTTCTCTTGGAATTTTATGGATGACATGTTAAGAATATTTGTCTTGCTTAGTTTATTAAGTGTTTTCAAAGAAAACATGAAATAATAGTTATAGGTTTATTAAGTCGATTTTGTTTTTTCATATAATTCAAATTTATATGTTTTCAATGTAAATAGATATTATAAATCATTTTATTATTAATTTAATGATACTTTATAAGTAAAAAAAATTAAAAATGACATCAATAATGGTTTAAAACATGGCTAGATATGTTTTAGGTCCATAGATCTGCATCCGTATGACACGTCGATTTCTTTTGAAATTTATAGATGATATATCATTTATTTCATTGTTAAATTCAAAAATATGAGACTATTGAATTTTAAACCTTGGACTTGTGCCTCCCATGCCTTTAAAGGCATATTTATATAGTTTTAACTATTTTCAATTTGAAAATAAAATAAAAAGCCTCGGATTCCAACCCCAGCCCAGGCCTTAGTTGTTTAAGCCTAAGCCACTGGGCCACAATTTGTGCGTGTTCTCAAAAATCGCATTTAGTTAAATTTAAATAATTTTTCATTAACCATATTGAAAAATCAAAAGGCAAGAATCAAATCCATAACCTTTGAGGAGTTTTAATTGTCCAAAAAAAATTATTTTTTATTTATTATGATTTTTGTCTAATTATATGTTTTATGCGTATTTTAGTTTTAAATTGAATTTAGATAGTTTTAATTGTACATATTATTTAAGTTTATTATATGCAAATTTAAATTCAATTTAAATGTTTAAATTTGTTCATATTATTTATGTTACATTATATGCATAGTTAAGATTTAATTTTAATTATTTATTCTAAGCATGCAATTTATGTTCTACATATACAATAGTATAATTTACTTGATTTATGTATTTTTTATTTTATGTATATATTATAGAGATAGCAGTTAGTATGCAAATACATTAAAAAAAATACATAATACTTAGGTATTGTTATAGTATTTTATTAGCTTATAATTACATGACTGAAAAATTCTATCTAGGGAGGTTGAGTTTTAAGTGAGACCATTTTATAAGAAATAACCTATTGTGATTATTAGTTAAATAGATTACTTTCTATTACATGTACAATAAATAAAAAAATATTTTAGAGAAAATTTTTATAAAAACATTAAAATATATTCATATTTATAGATTAAAATTTATAAGTGATCCATAAAGTTTAATATATTAAGAAGTAGCCACATCATTCCTAAGTTAAATGAAACTTTATATTAAGTTAAGATCACATATAGTTTAAGACATTAATTGTAATTAATCATATTAGATATAATAAATTTTATTCTACAGAAATTTTTATTATATTTATATGATTAATTAGTATAAAATATTACATTATTTTTCTTAATTTACCCGCAGGAGTTAAGAAAGTGGATATGATATAATTTTATTATTTAGATATGTGAATCTATTTAAATAAAATACTTAGCTTACAGGTAGTATTTGATATCATGTAATTAATATTTTATGCATATTTTATATTGATAAAATATGATAATATTTACGCTTTAATAAAATTCATCATAAGTATGTATTTTTATAGCAATATAACTTATAAATATATCTAATATCAACTTAGATGTTCTTGAACTAATAGAAGATAATTATAAGATATGGAAAAAGAGAGTATTGTTTATTTAGGGTGACAGAATATAGATTGTTCTACACGGAAAGATGAATCACCACTTGTTAGTAATGCTAATACTTAAGCACAAATTAAGTTTTATAAACTTTTTAAGTGATATAATCGCCTTAGTGTAATGTTCATAAAAACCAAAATTTTTACTAGCATATGTAGTTTAATCACTCAGCGTGATAATGTCCACATTTTGATGAAGGCTATTGATGAATAGTTTGAGTCATCAAATAAAGCACTAGTTAGTGCATTGATTATGAAATTCTTTTTCATGAAACTTACCACCATCATTAATGTGCTAGAACATATAATAAAGATAAGTAATATTACAGCTTAACTAAAACCTTTCAACATGACAATGTCTAAACATTTCTTTATACACTATATTTTGAATTCATTTCTTGAACTATATGGATCCTTCAAAATTTCTTATAACATACATAAAAATAAATGATCTATTAGTAAGTTATTGACCATATGTGTTTAAGAAGAAGGGAGATTGATCATAAAAATTGGGAGCGAATTTTCAAAGTACAAATCTGATAATCAAGGGAAAGATTGAGAAGAAATGGACAAGTAAAATACCTGCTTAGACTGAAATAAAGAAAGAATCTAAAAACTTATTTTGTAAGGAAAAAAAAGGTACATGAAGAAAGATTACATTAAATTTTAGTAACGATTTATTAAAAAAGTATTTCTTTTTCTCTTGTAAGTTATGAATCTAATGTGGTTTAAGTTTGTCATAATATATAGTGGATTGATTTTGGTTCAATAATTCATATTACAAATATTTTGTAGGACTTGTAAAACCTACAAAAACTAGTAAGAGCTAAGTGATTTATATATTCTAAAAATAAAATAAGCTTAATTGTGGACGCTATTGAAACATAAAGTTTAGTTATCAATAATCATTTTGTAATGATTTGAAAAAAATCCTTTTATATTCTTAGGTTTTGTAAAAATTTAATTTATGTTCTTAGACTTGTACCCTATATATATTCCTTCAATTTTTTAAATTCTTTTATGAAAATTTTTGTAAATTTAATTTTGTTAAAAATGGTACATTGTCTGATGATTTTTTTTATATTAATTTACAAAATGATACTTGTTATAATATAATGCATACTCATATTAGTATTAAAAAAAGTGTTATGAATGACAATTCTTCTATATTATGGTATTGAATATTATGACATATCTGCATAAAAGAAATAAAAGAATAATAAATGATAAAGTACTCAGTACTTTGAATTTTACTGATTTTGATACTTGTGTAGATTGTATAAATGGTAAATAAACTAATAAGTCAAAAAAAAGTGCCAAAAGGTGCTCAAACTTATTAGAAATTATACATACAGATATTTATAGATTAGTATAAACTCATATAGCTAAAAGTATTTTATTACTTTTATTGATAATTATTTACAATTTATGTATCTCTACTTATTGAATACTAAGTATAAAGTATTAGATACTTTTCAAATATTTAAAATTAAAGTAGAAAAATAAAGCGATAAGAAAATAAAGATTGTATAATCTGATAGAGATGGTGAATACTATAGTAGATACACAGAAGATGAACAAGCACCTAGGCCATTTGTAAGGTTTCTTCAAGAGCATGAGATTGTTGCTCAATATACCATGCTTGGTTCTCCAAATTATAATGTGTAGTAGAAAAAAGAAATTAAATTTTATTGGACATGGTGTAAAGTATGCTTAACAACTCTAAACTTCTTAAGTCTTTGTAGAAAAAAACTCTTAAAATAATTATGTATATATTCAACTAGATTCCGACTAAGACTATTTCTAAAATACCATTTAAATTATGAAAAAAGTTAAAAATCAAGTTTATAACATGTATGCATTTGGAGTTATCTTTCTGAAGTAAGAGTTTACAATTTGCAAGAAAAGAAATTGGATCTTAAGACCATTAATGTATTTTTTATTAGATATTTAAAAAGGTTTAAAAGATACAAATTTTATTGTCCATCACACTAAATTTATGGAATCAAGAAATACTAAATTTCTTGAAAATGACTTGATCAGTGAGGTAATCAATTCTATAACATAATTTTTGAGAATGATCATTTAAAATTATCCACTTCAGGTACCAAAGTGATTATTATCAATAATATCTCTCTAGTGCAAATGAATATTGATTAAACAATAGTTGATACTCAATTAAATGATAATTAAATTTCACAAATTAGTGATATTTTAGAATATTAAGTTGTAAAGTAACTAATTGTATAACATATTCTTCAAAAAAATATTGAAATAATATTATGAATATCTACTAAAGTAAAAAAGATCACTAATTTCTAGTAATTATATGGTATATTTACAATAGTTAGAGTATAATATTAGAGCTATAAATAATTTAAAAATATTTTCACAAGCTATAAGTTGTTAATAATCTAACTTATAGTATAATATCATGAAAGATGAGATAAATTATATGTCAACGAATAGACTTTGGGATCTCGTTGAGTTATCTAAAGAGTTTAAACCCATAGAGTGTAAATAGATCTTTAAAACAAAAAAAAAAATTCATCAAGCAATATTAAGAGATATAAGGCTAGACTTGTTGCCAAAATATTCACTTCGAAAGAAGGAATCGACTATACAGAGACATTTTTTCTATGTCTAAAAAAATTCTTTTCATATAATTATGGTATTAGTAGTTCATTTTGATTTAGAGTTACATTAAATAGATGTAAAAATGATATTTTTTAATAGAGATTTGGAAGAAGAGGTTTATGTAAAATAATATGTAGGATTTTTTTCTAATGTTGATGAGCATTTAGTTTGTAAGTTTAAAAAATTCATATATGGATTGAAACAAATCCTTTAACAGTGGTATTTAAAATTTCATGAAATTATTTTTTCATTTAGTTCTAAAGAAAATATTAAAAGGTTAGTAGGAGTAAAATTTGTTTCTTCATTCTATATGTAGATGATATACTACTTGCAACTAATGATAAATGGTTTCTATATGATATGAAACAATTTCTTTTTAGAAATTTTGATATGAAAGATATAGGTGAAGCATTTTATATTATTGACATTAAGATACATAAAAATAGACATCGAGGTATTTTAGATCTATCCTAAAAAACTTATATTAAAAAAGTTTTAGAAAGATTTTGTATGAAAAATTATTCTCCAAGTATAGCATCAATTATTAAGAGAGATAAGTTCAATTTGAACTAATGCCCTAGAAATGATCTCAAAAAAGAACAAATGAACAATATTCTATATGCTTCAACGTTAAAAGTATTATATATGTTCAAGTCTGCACAAGACCTATATAGCTTTTGCAGTTGGAATGTTACAACAATATTAGAGTAACTTAGTAATGGATTACTAGAAAACTACAAAGAATATTTTAAAGTATCTTTAAGAGATCAAAAATTACATACTTATATATAGACAGAGCGATAATTTGAAACTAGTTGGCTGCTTAAATTATGACTTCGTTTGTTGGCTAGAAAATCAATATCTGGATATATTTTTATGTTAGCTAGCAGAATTATATCTCGGAGAAGTATTAAGCAGTTACTGATTGTTACTTACACTATAGAAATCGAGTTTGTTTCCTATTTTGAGGCTACTTTTCATAAAATACGGTTAAAAAGTTTTATATTTGGTTTAAACTTGTAGATTCAATTTCTAAACCATTAAGAATATATTGTAATAATTTAGTTGTTGTATTCTTAATTAAACATAATAAAAATAGGAGTCGAAGTAAATGCATCGATATTTAGTACTTATCTATTAGAGAATGTATTAAAGAAAATAAAATAGTTATTAAACATGTCAGTAGTAAATTGATGATTGTAGATCTTTTAATAAAAAATATGCCACTGTCAAAGTTTAAGGATCAAATAGTTCATATGGAACTTAGTTTCATTATGTAAATTTTTATACATATTGTTATTAATTAAACTTTGACTATTTGTTTTCTAATAAAGTATACACATTTATTTGAAAAAAATATATTTGTATTGAATTTAGAATAAATATGAGATCTATTCATTAAGTTAAGATTATTATGTTGGACTACCAATAAATATAGGGTTTATTCATTAAAATTAATTATCACATTAAAATTGTAGTAAGAAATGTAATACATTTATAATACATAGAAGAGAAGCATAATTCATGTATGTTGTTTCTTCTATATAAGAATTTAAAATTCATGAGTTAATTAGTAGAATGTAAGTTACAAATTTATTAAGTTTGAATTTATAACATTTAAATTATGGCCACTAATTCTCCATTATATTCTTGTAATTCTAAAATTTAAATTTAAAACTTGTTAATTATAATACCTTGATCAAGTGTACATTTTTTTTGACGAGAAGAATTTTATAAATAGAATGTATTTTATTTTATTAAGGTCTTTAAATTTAAAATTTTTATTAAATATTATTTTAAAAAAATTTAGAGAATTTAAAATTTTTTGATAGTTTTTAAAAATATTAATAAAAGTAATAATAAAAGATTAATTATTTATAATTTTTATAGTTAATTTTTTAATTTTAAAACGTACCTTAAAATTATACTTCCAGAAAATTGTTAACCATCATAAAAAATTTTAGGAGTTTTTAACCAATTTTACGTGTGTACGCGTGTCTGTGCGGGCAGGTGACTTAAACTGGAGGGAATGGGGTGCCCCTAAACAACTCATGACTTGCCGCTAAATCTAAAATGTTATCTACTCAGGCCATGCGTCCATTTATGTCCACACAATTCATTAGCATGTCCTCCGCAGGCCATGCATCCCTTTGTGCCCACACAATTCACTGGTAGTCCTAGCTAACTCGTAATATACTTTTCTAATTACTATCTTCTCTACAACCTTTGAATTTTTATTTTTCTGGTGCCAAATTAGCAGACATGTCCTCAGCGTCTTCAGCTGTAGTTGCAGCTGCTTCCTCTTCTTGCTCTGCCAGCAGCTTCACTTGCAGGAGCCACTACTACTGCAATACTAAACTCACTCCAAATTCTCAATCTCTTACCCAGGTATGGCATGATTGCTTTGTCATATTCATTCTAATTAATGAATATTAATATTAATTTCCTTAATTACATGTCTAGAAAACCACATTCCAAGGCCTCTCTCTTCAAGAAGCTAAAAGGGATGTCTCAGATCTTTTCTTCGCTGTGAAGAAGACTAATTATATTGTAACTACTAGAGGGTTGGAGATCAGAGCAAGAACTGCTCGGTCTTCGAAGAATATTGAGGTTGAAGTTGACAAGCCACTAGGCCTCACCCTGGGTCAAAAGCCCGGAGGCGGTGTAATCATCACTGTGAGTACCAAACTTCATTTACATCACAAATTACAATCTTCTTTTTTTAATTTGATTGCTTTGATGATTTATTTGTTATTTAACATATTTAATCTTCTGATGACTTGTCCGTAGGCTGTAGATGGGGGAGGGAATGCAGCAAAGGCTGGTCTTAAGGCGGGGGATCAGGTTCTGTATACGAGCAGCTTCTTTGGGGATGAACTCTGGCCTGCGGATAAGCTGGGTTTTACCAAAACAGCAATTCAAGCAAAGCCAGACTCTGTTTACTTTGTTATTAGCAGGTTCATTTTAATTCTTAAATTAAGCTTGGTTTGATATTCATTTTTGCTAGCTTTTAAGTGAGGTTATTGTGAGATGAAAATCCTAAATATCAAATATTAGTGAAAAAATTGGTGCGTATCACTTAAAGTTGGTGTTAACAAACACTATTTTAGTACACTATTTTTAGTTTTAGCTTTAAACTTAAGTCAAAATGCCACAATTTAAACCGTCTCAATTTCCTGTTCTAATAATTTCGTTTTTGTTTAATCTATGCAGAGGTGCCGAAGTAGACGTCAAACGATTGCCAAAGCGTCCAGCTCCTCCCACCTTTGGAAGAAAGTTAACCGAAGCTCAAAAGGCAAGCGTTAAATTTCGAAGAGTAGATTTAGGCTTTATTTGGTATTGGGCATTTTGAAGCTAAATTACTGTGTGGTCAACTCACTTATGTCAGATACAAGTAGTGCATACAAAAGTATGTTTACCAAACACTTTTCATATTGTGTTTTTAAAGCACCACAATTTCAGATGAATTTATAATAAATTTATATGATAAGTTAATTAATTGACAGTTTTTATGTAATATGGCAGTGCAAGGGAACTATAAGCACAGCCAGCTAACCTTCTTTCATTACAGGATAAAGCTACTCACATATGCCTTGACTGTGGATACATATACACGTTACAGAAACCTTTTGATGAGCAGGCAAGCATCTTCACTCCTTAATTTCTAAATTTATTTATTTTACTATGCTTTTAATTTTGCCTCAATCAAAATAAATGCAATATATTCTTCATGTGCATGAGCGGAGATATATTTTATGTCTATTATAAGCAACTAAACATCAATCAAACACCTCTGTATCATGCACTATCCACTATCACAGTCACAGACAATCTTTCTTACAAGGTCTAGCTTTATACTTTTTGGAGCACAAATTTTCAGCCAACCAATCTCTGTTAGTTTCCCAATACCCTAACATGCTATTATTTACTTTTGCTGGATTATCGCACTTCCATCTTTTTTAAACGTCGGTAAGTTTTGGGCACAATTTGGGTAGAATTCCACTTCAGTTTCTAACATTTCACGGAATTATACTTTAGCCATAAAGTTTGGTATTGTTTCACAAAAGTTTCTAATGTTTTAATATATTTAGGATTGAAGTGTTGTGGCTTCAATATTAAATAGAGAATAAGGTTTATGTGGGGTAAAAACAATAAGAATGTCAAATATTAGTGCAAAAGTGGGTGGATTCTATTAAAAATTGGTGTTTATCAAATACTATTTCAATTTTGTTTTCTAAGTTAAGTGCTCTATTCCTTATTGTTTTGTGCAACTTCATTTTAATCCTTTAATCAAAATTTATTAAAAAATTTATTAGCTTCCTACATCAGTTCGATTAAATTAAATAAAAAAATAATTTTAATTCTTAACAAATTTTTTAAGGAAGTAATAATATATTTATATTTAATTTTAATGTAAAAATAGCTTATTTGTCCTTAATTTAAAAGAAATAGTAAAATAAGTATTTATCTTATTATACTGTAATAAAATCTATTATATTACATTTATACCTTTATTTTAACATATTTTTGTCTCATTATACAATTGTAACATACTACAAAAGACTTAAAATTATATTACACCACACTGGTTCTTTTTTTCTTTGTTTGGTTACCGTGATAAATATTTTTTCTTAGCTCAAAAGTTGAAAAGAAATTATATAAGATATTATTATTATCATAGGAGATCACACAAAAACCCCAACTTGATTTTTTTTATGTTTGTTAATTAAAAAAGGGGTAAAAATAAAATTAACCCAAAATTTCACCCTAACACTTTTCTTGACAGGTTTTGTATATCAATATTAGTTCTTAACTTCAGAATTTTTCAAGACAATCTCTTCTTGTCTCTGCATCAATTTCTCTATCATGTTTCATTTATAGCTGTAGAAATAGTAAGCCAACTTTTTTGTTTATACTGATGATTAAAGAATTATGTGTTGCCATGAATTTGTGAAATGCAATTTCGAATATAGAAAATATATTAATTAAATGACTAAAAATTTGTGTAAAAAATATTGTGTCAGGAATTTTTTTAATTTTTTATTAAATAAATAAGACATAATTATTTCCGTAACCGTTAATTATGACGAGCGAGAAGTAATGAAAGTTATCAAAATATTAATTTATTATTGTCATGTAAAACAACGCGAATTTTGAGGAAGGAAATGTTGGAATAAAAGTCCAAGTTGGGTATATTTTGCAGCCGGATACGTATGCATGTCCACAATGTAGAGCACCCAAAAAGAGATTTGCCCGATACGACGTGAAAACCGGAAAACCAATCGGTGGGGGGTTGCCACCCATTGGTGTGGTAATTGGGCTGGTTGCTGGTATCGCTGGAGTTGGAGCATTGCTTGTTTACGGCCTTCAATGACATTGGTTTGTTTTCATAAACGCAAAATTTGCTTACCGTTTCATTTTTTTACCCATTTTTATACATCGCAACTGCCTTTATTATTAATTATATACATCAAATCATGGAGTTGTTCTTAGATGTCCCAACCTCAAGCAATTTAGGCATGAAATGATGAATTCAATTAAATTTTTGTGCTTGCTTTTTCCACTGATGTTATTGTTGATGGAACTTAAAATATACAACAAAGTTGTATCTTTTTATACTGAAGGCAGTAGTTTATTTATTGCCAGATTACTTAAAAGATATACTGATAAAAATTTCTGTTAAATCTCTTAAATATAGCAAATGTACACAATAGTTTTACTAGTTTAAAAAATGAGTAGTTTAGTAATACAAATTTTTTTTGTGCAAGTTAACATGTAAAGTTATATTGCTATTATATATTTTACATAATTTAATTTTTTTAAACTCTAGTGAAAATATATGACAAGATAATATACTGCTGTCCTATTAGCTTGTATAAATATTTTTGTATATAAATTTATATCTATAACATTATTGATTAAAAATATTATATAATTATTAACCTGTATTAAGAGTTTAGAAAAAAATATATATTTTAGTGTGTTTGCAAAGGAGACAACCCCGTGGATATTGATTTCTTATTTGTTTTAATATAATATAATATAATTATTCATGTGAATCGATTATAATATCAATTGTATTATTATAATTATTTTTTAAATTTTATATTAATTATCATAAATTTTATATTTTAAATATTATTTATTATATATTTTAAATATTTATATATTTTAAATTTTTTATTTATATTTTATTTATTATTTTTATTTATTTTATTTATTTTATATCTATTATTTTAAAATTTACATTATTGTTGCAATTTTTTTGTGAGGATAGATGTACGGTACAGAAATTGTACTATAATGGTTTTCACATTTTATTTATTAACTTTTTTGTTTGAAAATGAAAAAAAATAAAAAATAAAATAAGGCAATCGTTGCCATTGTTGGGGGCAACGACAACGGAGTGAGATTAAATTTTTCCGGTGTACAGACAAATTTCAAGACCGACGAACTTGTTTTTCGATAGATGTCAGACCACTGTGAATGACTTTTGCCGGCAACTGAAAATAGCTGATTTTGGCAACTAATTTACTACATGAACTTGGAGCACTTGGATTTTGAGAAGGGAGAAAAAACGATTAGGAATGAAAAAAAAAATCACTAAATAAAAGAATGCTACTTTTATAGTTACTTTTTAAGGAAAAAAACGTCTTTGCAACGGCAAACCATGGTCAACTAACAGAATAATGTTTAAAGGTAACAATTTGGGGGCGGATTGATGCATTACATAGACGATAAAGATGCAGTGAAGATTGTCAATAGGGTGGCAATGGGCGGGAGCGGGACGGGGACGGGGACGGGGACGGGTACACATCTTTCATTTCGCATGCCTTTTTGTATTTTACCTCTATTTTTTTTACCTCATTTATTGATAAATTTAATGGGGTGGGAATTGGGAATGGAGAATTCCCACGTGGCGAATGGGTTCTCCATTTTTGTATAAATTTTTTATTTTATATTATTTTACAAATTAATTTTAATAATATAACAATTTTATTAATTTAAAAAAAATTATGAACATATTCTAATATTATTTTAAATAAAAAATAATCATTATAAGATACTAAAATAATATCTTTAAATAAAAATAAAAATAATTATGTAATATTATTTAACAATTAACATCTATAGTAAAATAATAGAATAACTAATGTCTTAAATTTTAATGTCATATAATATTATAATATTATAATAAAATAATTAATGTCTTAAATTCTAACATCATATAATATTATAATATTATTTTTTTTTCTTTATTAACTCCTCTGTCTTTTTTTATTTCGTTTATTAAAAGTACATAAAATTAATACTTCACTCTTATAGTATCAAAGAAAAAATTTTAATTTATTACATGTAAATAAAAAATTATAACATATGATATTATAATATTTTACAAATAAAATTAATAGTTTGGTAAATAAAAAAATCAATACATATGATATTTTAATATTTTATGAACAAAATAAAATTAAAAATACTAAATATAAATTGATAGTAATTATTTAAAGATATTTAAGTAAATAAAATTATAACATAAATTTACTCTTTTATTTAACGATAATTGAAAGAAAGTCAATCAAATTTAAAAATTAACTTAATCAAAAAATTTACTTTTAGTTTAAAATTTAATTTGTGGCAATGATGCAAGGAAAAAAGAAATGAAAGGAAATTTTGTGCAGAGTTTAAAGCACTTAACTTTGACTTAATTTTTACAATGAAATTTTGATTTGTAGACCTAGAAGCTGAAGGGATTCGAGAG
>CP135571.1:8672118-8747754 GCA_032401905.1 Swietenia macrophylla
ATAGAATAACTAATGTCTTAAATTTTAATGTCATATAATATTATAATATTATAATAAAATAATTAATGTCTTAAATTCTAACATCATATAATATTATAATATTATTTTTTTTTCTTTATTAACTCCTCTGTCTTTTTTTATTTCGTTTATTAAAAGTACATAAAATTAATACTTCACTCTTATAGTATCAAAGAAAAAATTTTAATTTATTACATGTAAATAAAAAATTATAACATATGATATTATAATATTTTACAAATAAAATTAATAGTTTGGTAAATAAAAAAATCAATACATATGATATTTTAATATTTTATGAACAAAATAAAATTAAAAATACTAAATATAAATTGATAGTAATTATTTAAAGATATTTAAGTAAATAAAATTATAACATAAATTTACTCTTTTATTTAACGATAATTGAAAGAAAGTCAATCAAATTTAAAAATTAACTTAATCAAAAAATTTACTTTTAGTTTAAAATTTAATTTGTGGCAATGATGCAAGGAAAAAAGAAATGAAAGGAAATTTTGTGCAGAGTTTAAAGCACTTAACTTTGACTTAATTTTTACAATGAAATTTTGATTTGTAGACCTAGAAGCTGAAGGGATTCGAGAGAAATTTGATTTGTAAAAAATAAAAAAATTATAGAGTAAAAACCTAGAAAGTATTATTCCATAGTCTAATAGTCAAAATCTTTAATTGATTTCAAATTAATGATTTGAATACTTTTACTATTTTTAATGACATTCCATAATCCATAGTTAGTCACTTTAGAATTAATAAGTTAGGATTTTTTTGAATTTTTATTTGTATATTTTATTTTTGTAATTTTAATTAATCCCACAATTTTTCATTATTAATTATATTTAATTATAATATAAATTTTAAAAATTTACACTTAAATATATAAAATTTAATTTATAACTTATAAAATAATTATATTGTATTTTAATAAAAAATGAGAGCAAGGAGAATTAAATTAATTTTTATCCTATTAGTGAAAGAGGGATTAATTTCTCCCCATTTTCCTTCCTATTCTTTGTAAATTTATTTGATTTTTTTTTTTTTATCAATGCGAGTTCTCAGAGAACCCCAAGTCCATAGGGGATTTTGTCATTCCTAATTATCAATATTAAATGAGAAAAATATGTTTAATAATATATATTTTAATTTATAAATAATTAAAAATTAGTAATTAATAATATATATTCAATAATGCAAAATATATATAATTTTTGTAAATAAAAATTATTTAAATATTTTATAATCTATTTTTGCACCCCATTACGCGTAAGACTACCAAATATAATCTTGTATGGTATCAAATATAATCCAATCCGATCCAAAAATAGAACATATCAAAATATTGGTTTTTATATTTTGGAATAACAAGACTCCATAATTTTACTTAAATACTCAAGTACAACGACAGTTTCATAATACCTATAGTTTCTCCTTGCTTTTAGAAAGGAACGTTCTATAAGATTTTAGGGGCAGTTTGATATGCAATCCGACAACTGTTTTTAATGTTTAGATAAATTAGCATTTAATTTAAAATTTTGAAATATAATTTGATATAATACTTAAAAATTGTTTTTTGAATCAAAAAGTGAGAAAATATGTTTGATATAATATTTTAGAATAATAAAAATAAGAATATTTATTTGGTTGAACATGTTTTCAAGAACAGTTTTACATTAAAAATGTAGTAGTAATCTAAAATATGGATTGCTCTAAACTGTTATTTAAATAGATTAATCAAAGTATAATTAAAATTTTTGTCACTTCTTAAATCTATTATCTTAATATAACAATATGTATTTTTGTCACTATAATTACATAAATTTAGTATATTTCACTCATAGTAATTAGAGTCTCCATCACTGGATATTACTCTTTAACCAAAATTTTTCAAAATTTATGTCAAAACAAGAACAATGAATTTTTATCATAGTTAATTTTAAGCAACCGCATTTCTTTCAGAATTTATCATAATTTTTTTTTTATTTTAGAAAACATAAAATGCTACCCGAATACCGTATCAATGGGCTCCTAACCTCCCGTCAGACAAATGTGAATGTGAGCGAAGTAAATTATTCTATTGACATCAGTTACTCGTTATAATTTCTAGGAAATTTCTGCCAACTTCCCAACTGCATAAATGAATTGCATCTGAAGCAAATGTATGTAATTCACGCACCAACTAGAATTCCCAATATGCATAACTATCAATTACTGCGACACAGAGCATTTTCCATGCAATTTAATGAGATATCCAGCTCCCATATGAAACAGGCAAGAATATTTTACCAAGCCCAGTAAATGTTGCTACTCGTAGTAAAACACCGATTCACTGTTGCACCAATAACATAATTCTTTGCAGCTCTTCAATCCACCAAATGTTTAACTACCAATCAAGTGAGTTGCCGCCTCATGTATGTGTCTTCATGCACAAAAACAGGCTCTTGACTGGTATGTTGAGGGAACCGGCATTGTCCCATAGCTATTCCACCTTCACAAGGAACAGAAGAACCGCCCCATAGATTACTGTTATTATTCTTAGCAGATTGTAAGGCGAGATAATAGAGAATTCCAAGGGTAACACTGGCAAGGGACAAGATGGCGCCACCAGCAAAAACTCCAGGTTTCACAACGTAGCAGTAGTAATTGCCAAAGTACATGCTCTCTTCACCATGTTGATCATTCAGTGCAGCGCCTGTCAGCAATAAGAGAAACGCTATAACAAATGTGAACCTGCAGGCATATGAAACTAATCAAATCTGCTGTCAACAGTTATGACATGTAAATATTTAACTGGCAAATTAAAGAAGATATCTTATACGAACAAAATTAGACAAAAGTACTCCACTGAATTCTCTTGAAGACTTGCACAAACTAATCTTTGATTAGAACAAGGAACAAAACCCACAGAACAACTGGAAGAATTATATCTAAGTCTCTTGTATAGAAACAGTTGTCAAGCACCCATTTGGTTTAGGTCACTAACCCATCTCTTAAAACAATGCAATATTCCATCAATAAGTGATGATGTTTTCTATGTATATGTTGACTTGAAGCCACAATAGTTGTGGGACAGAATCACAAATTGTCAAATATATTAATGGAAAAGTGAGAACCACTAAAAGTAAGTGTTTACCAAACACACTTTTTTAACTTTTTTTTCAAAATAAAGTAGAAGCTAGTAGTACCAACACACCCTCAGAGATTTTGCCTCAGGTAATTTTATTTATTTAAAGTTCACAATTGATTTGAATAAAGAGAACAGCATTCAACCTTCCAGCATTCAGTATGCTTTTTTGTACTTTTAAATGTGGCAATAATTAGTAACACAAAATTAGTCCATCAGCCAAGGTTCCACCGTTCTTTTCTAAGGCAAGCAATAGTTATATACAGAAATCAAAGGATGCAGGAAACTTTTGTGAATAAGCATTCCTGCATACACCCTAGAATTAGATATTTTTTTTTCCTCTAATGTTGTAAGAAAATAGAACAAAACCCCTCCCCAACCCCAGTCCAAACCTTTTGTACCACACAAGAGATTTTATCATTTAAAGTTCTAGCATCAACTACATACACACTAGAAAATCAGTTTTGTTATATTCTTTAAAGAACAATATCAGAAATTTGGAATCGAACTGCCAAAATTTCTTTCAAGGGTATGTGCTCTGTGTAAGCCATGACCATTCTATCAGGAATTTATCATGCACAATCTTTTTTAATTTGAAGGCAGCAGAATGGAAATGGGATATCACTCATAACAAACAAAACAATAGCAAATTTACCTTTCAAATCATACTTACTTTCTACCAACAGCCATTGCCACACTATTTTATTGGTTGACAGCAATTTTTTTTTTTTTCTGGTTTACTCTTCAACATCTCATTCATAATTCACCAACAACAAAGATGGCGACACAACCTGGAAGAAATCCCTTCCCTTCCAGCTAGGGGACATATGTTTTTGGTTATTGGTGAATTTATGCCATACATATAATGATAATCTAATATCAAAATGACATTGGGTTCGGATGGCTCCATGTGCTTTACTTACATAGCCAGGGTTTAAACTTGAGAAGACTAAGTTTTGACATCATAATTCAGATGAGCTCCTTCTTTCCCTTTTTCTACTTTTTTTCTATACTCTATTCTCTCCATCTGTTCCTACTCATCTACTTAATTATCTCCATTTGACTTGTCTCCAAGATTTTCTTATCTTTATCTTTCTATCTCTTACTTCTCACATATTCTTTATCATTGCCGTACTTGTCTTTGTTTTATAAGCTAATCAATTTATAAGTGTTAAAAAATATGAAACTAAAGCATTCATTCAAACTTAAAAATTCAAAGATGTGTTTTCTAGTATTTCTGGGTTCGGAAGACCCTAATGCACATTAAATCAGCTTGGCATCGGACCAATCAATATCTTGATGTAATTGAAAAAAAATATATCAATAACCAAAATTGATCAATCTATGTTGGGAAGAACCATAAATGTCTTGCACAATTCTCGAAATGTAAAGCTTGTTCATGTTATAGTCAAAAGCAACACAAACAACAATATAATTTTAAGAGCAGTTTGAACAAGCTTCTAGTCCTGTGATACAATCTCATTATAAGGCAACACAAGTGGTTGATTGTTTTGTTTTATAATTAAATTATTATTATTTACTCAAAAATGACATCAACAGTGAAACTATAAATCAGACCTCTAGGGCTTATTACAGGGGCTTGCATATCCATAAGGGGAGTGGTGGATTAAGTAAAAAATAAAAGAAGGCTGGAATCTTTAGAAAAATTCAATGATTGACTGAAAAAATATCAATAAAGAACAGATCAAGCATAGAGGTTTCGCCACCAAGTTTGGTTGAAATGTACCAGGAAACAACAAAACAAACCAATGCTATCGTCCAATTAGAGTTTGAAGGACGAGGGCTTCTTTTGCAACAAATACACCTAGTAGCAACATTAACAGTCACTTGGGCTACCATAAGACAAGCTGCTGCAGTTAAACCAAGACCGAGGGCTGGACTTCTGGGGTAAGAACATTGAGTAGAAGAAGTGATCTGAACTTCAGAACCCTACAAAATGAGCAAACAGTCATAGCCATATTAACATTGCAGTAAGCCGGAACACAATTTTAGCCTTAGTTTCATTTTACAAATCAAAGATTGACATTGACAAAATATAAAGAGTATCAGCTAGATAAATAATTCAAAATGACAGACTATATCTTAGCCCTTGTCTAAATCTCCGGTATCAAAATTTTGATTGTGAGTAGATAAAGAGCGGACCATAAGTATCATTGCCTCTGAAGGACAGCAGGAAAGGAAAAACATTCCAAAAATGAGTAACAACTCCAATTTTAGATTATATTAAGGACTTCCTGGATTCCTATTTTCCTCTGTTCGTTCATAAAGCCAGTTATAACAAACTAGCAATAAAGGATAAAGAAAATTATGCCTATATTAGAGCTTGTCCTCACTTATACTGACAATCACTATCCTTCACTTCGTAGCTGTGAAATAACGTAAATATGAATTGGAAAAAGAAGGCCGGGTACGAAGTAAATATAAAATAAGGAAGTTGATGGTGATATTGTCTTTTTTGTCTTAGGTTCTGGTAAGCGAATTTGATTTTAAATACTTCGATGTTTTGTTTCAGTTAATAAAGTAAGGTCCCTGTTACTTGAAATTTATTAGTTGTCTTCTTTTACTTCCAAAAATAACACAACAAAAAGTAAAATTAACTTAATAACGATCATAAATACCAATTTCCTTTTTTTTTTTTCTTTATTAGCTTCCATGGCAACCAGACAGAGCTTCAATAATTTTATAGGAACAACATATGATAAAAAAGATAATAAAATAAAAAAATTGGCAACAAGAACACCCAATTCACAAAAGGAAGATCTGAACAAAAACTTTATATGCATATACACCTTAATCCTGGTAGCTTCTGCACCAAAACCTGTAGCAGCTGATAATAATCCCAAGAGACCCACAACACTGCATAGAACTAGAACCTTTCTCTCCATCTCTCACTCTCTCTACCAGAAATTTGTTGCTTTTGTCTCTGTATATCCAAAATTTAGCTCCTTTGTCTGGAGAGGAAACGTAAAGTTTGGTCGAAGACTGCATTGCAACGTGGGACTTATTCATGTCCACGTGAGGAGGGCAATTAAGGAAAATTAGAAATTGGAGATTCATGTTACATTTTAAGTTTTATGTTAAATATTTTAAATTAGAATTTTTCACCCGTTGGTCACTGTATTCCGAAGCATGTCTTTATTTTTATTTTCTGAAAATAAACAAAATACCAAAATAATTAGTAAAATGAATAAAAGAAGTTTTACATTTTTTTTAATTATGAAATATAAAACTGATAAAATTTTATTTTCTTTGTATTTGAAAAACAATATTAAAACTAATTTTTATAATTTATTACTGCTAGATATTTTTCATGACGAAAATTATAATTATTACATAGCTGTACAAAAAAATTTTTTGATAGATTTTAATAGATATTATGTAAATTTCAAATAAATATAATATAAAGATACAAAAATTATACTTCTATAATTGATCTAGATTTAAATTTGTAATACAATTATTATCGGTTTTAACAAGTTTTGAATAATTTTTTTATAATTAAAAAATTATTCCTAAGAAAGCATTAAATAAAATAATTTTTCTCTTTTCTTTTTTATTTATTTTTTATTTTTTTATTGTTTTGATCTTAGAAAATACTAAAGAAAAATTTTCTTTCTTTCTTCCTCAGCCAAAACTCGCTCTTTTCCTTTTTATTTATTTTTTGTTTCATTTTTATTATCCATGCTCACACATATATCAATATACATTAATAAAAATAAACTTGACAAAATTTTATTAGTAGATTCCAAATTTATGAAATTTAATTCATTTATTAAACTTTTTTGTTTTTATTAATTTACTTAACAATTAAGTAATAATAAATATTAATAATAAAATAAAAAACTTAGGTGTTAAAATCTTTACTATTGATTTCCCTCATTATGGATAAATATTAATAAGATTTTAACACTTAATCACTTTATGTGATGCCACTTATCAAATAAGTATTTAATTAAATATTTTAAAATATTTAATTTATAAATATTAAGTGTCTTTAATTCACACCTTTGATTTACATTATAATAAATAAGTATAAGGAAAATTTTAATACTTGATAATATTTGATTTTACTATTTGTCAAGAAAAGATTTATTAGATTAAAAACTTGGTAACATCTTATAGTGCCACTTGTCAAATAAGTGTTAATTTGATTTTCAATAATATTTACTAAATATTGATAAATAAACTAATTTATTTATTAATATATAAATTAAATAATATATTAATTAATCTTTCATATATTCATAAATTATATTTACGGTGTTGATAAATTATCGAAATATTTTTAAATTAATAGGTGTTAACACATTATTATTAGAGAATTTATTCTTTGCGTTTAAAGAATAAAACTGCATTCTAATTCATTTATTAGTATAATTTAGTATTCATTAATATTAAATATCATTAACTAATTTAATGATATTTATTTGTTTATCGTTATCTAACTAATTATTGTATATTACTTTTTGGGTTTACCATGAACTGTACATGAGTTAATATGAACTCTTTCATATTATTTCGATATACATATTGTAACCAAAGATTTCAATAATCATGAATGACCTCTAGTAAGATATTATAACCCCTAAAATATACAGAACTATATTTCTAAATAAACTCATATCGTCACACTTGTATGTAATAAAGTCCTTCTACTGTCGATTCTCAATCGAGTATGGGGCATAGAATCATCAAACTTCTAACTCAATCATATACGAGATTTATACATCCACAAAACTCATTTTTGGATATTAAATATTTTGTCCAAAAATTCTATTTTCGTGTATAACATTCCTACCTACAATCTCAAGTTCAATCATCTAAGTCAATAAATTTTATTTTTGATCATCACATATTTTCATACAATAAGAACATGTTATCATGAAACTTCTTTCACCAAGCGTGGCCAGTTCAGTGCGATATACACAATTGAACGATGTGTTTTAGTACAAAGTTTAGCTGTAATACCTTAGGTTAAAAGACTAATGGTATAATAGTATAATCATGTGATGAATCATTGACTATGGATAATCACTCATGTGTTTCATCATATTTGGTCACGTTCAGTAACACATTCTTTGATATATTGCTCACGTTCATACTCTTACTATATGAGACTCATCGCCTAACTATTAACATCATATACTAATCAAGGATATCAACCGAACATACTAGTCGTGCAATATCACTGTTCTAATAATATTACCTTAATTGAGAACAAATTTGAATGCATTTAAATAAAAAATTTTGTACTTATATCTATAATTGTTTGTAGATAGAATTTCGACGCATAATATATTATGGGATTTTATTTTGCATGTAATTAAAGAATAGCAGTTGAATAACTATAAAAGAACATAATTGTCATTTTATTAATTATAAATATACAACTAATTATAAACAAGTGTGTGTGTGTGTGTGTGTGTGTGTAAAGGAATGATATCCCCAAAGTTAATGAAATGATTAGTTCTAGGACATATCTCTGACAAACTCCCATTTACATTAGAGCCAATCATTATAGTACTTAATACCTATCTTTTTAAGATGGTGATTCAGTTATTACTGTGTCATATATTAGTCAGTGAGCTCGCCACATTATCCATTGTGGGAATTTTTTGCACGATTAATTGTTTATCAATAATAAACTCTCTAATCATGTGATATTTTTACTAAATATGTTTAAACTTTTAGTGAGACCTAGATTCCTTAACTTGTGCTATAACTCCATTATTATTATAGTATAAAGATACTATATCAAAAATAAAAGGAACTATTGGTAATGATATTTTTTTTATTTATATATATTTGATTATTTTATTATTATATATTTGTGTGTTTAACAAATATAATAATACTTTTAGAATAATAATTTCAATAAATTAGATATTGTTTTAAAATATTTCTAATTAAGGATTATTGTGAATAGTATAATAATAATATATAAAAACTAGTATGTATAGTGATTAATAACAACATACTTGTATTATAATATAAAATATTAAGTCAACACGTGAGTACAAGTTAGTAAACTAATGTACTTTACTAATTCATCATAAAAATGCTACGTGGATTATTATATGAATGTCATAAGTGATTTTTATAGTGATAATAGTGTATGTAATTCTTAGATTTAAGATCAACATAATTCCCACCATAAAGAATGACATATTTTGATATTTTTAAATTTCATCTGTAATAAAATAGAGTATAAAAAAAATAAAATATATCATAATTTGTATAGAAAGATATATGTGATTAAGATAAAATTTGTCCTTCTTATCTTATAGGAGAGATATCTTGAATCTTTTGAGTGAGTGAGATTTTAAAAATGTATAGTTACACCCAAAAAAGTCAATATGTGATATTGACTTCATTTAATAAAATAAGTCTACTCAAGATATCAAATAAATATAAAATTAAATTTTATGAGGATGACACATTCTATATTTCGTGTTCAGTTAAAATATTTAAGATAAATGAATTGAATTATATGGTAACATTGATCACAGATAAGATAATGTTAAACCATTAATATTCTCGTAATTTGGATGATTATGATGTATTGCTAGACATCGCTCGTTACTTGTAATAGTAAAATTATATTTTAGTATTACTATTAATATTATAAAAATCTATTATATTGCACATTAAAACTGAAAATCATATATATATATATATGAAAAATTTTAAATGTGTTTAAAATTCGTTAAACTATTTGAGTATTATTTTGATTAAATTTATTATGTAAAAATTAGACTAAATTTTTTAGTGCCTATTTTACTAAATAAATTGGGTTTTATAGGAAAATCCAATCAAATAATTTAAGTTAAAGTTAATGATCTAAAATAGTAATATAACTATGTAATTTTGTATTTTGAAGGTGCATTTAGAGTTTGTTCTTGCATCGTTACTCTTGAGAAGAAATAAATGCACAAAATATCATGTACTCTAATCAGAATTAGCACTCTGATTAGATTCTTAATCATGTGGATACCATAGAGATGTAGAGTTAATGATCTATGTTCGTGGTTTGATAAATATCATCTAATTAGAGGTATGTATGTATTTACTGCGTTGTATTATATATGATAATACTAGCATTTATTGCATAAATCTTGGAAAGTAAACTATTTATTTTATGCATTATTTGCTGCATATATGTACTAGTTTACTTACAAGAACCACTATGAGTTTACTTACGAACTTATGAGTCAAGATAGCTTTTTTTGTAGCTTTAGAAGCAATAATATATTTAGCTTTTGTAGTGAAGTCAACTATAATAGTCTGTTCCAAACTTTTCCAACTAACAGCTCCTCCTTTGCAAATGAAAACAAATGCAGAGATACACTTTCTATCATTCGCATCTAACTGAAAGTTTGAATCAGTGTAACCCTCAAGTTTTAATTCACCATATTTATAAGTAAGTATTAAATCCTTAATCTTTCGTAAGTATTTAAGAATTTTTTTAATTATAGTCTAATGTTGTTCTCCAAAATTTGTTTGATATTTGCTCGTAATACTTAAAGCATATGTTATATTAAGTCTAATACATATCATGACATATATAAGAATATTTATTGGCAAAGCATAAGGAATCCTCTTTATACGTTCTTGCTCAACTTTAGTTTTGGGTTCCATATTTTTCAAAAAATTAATACCATGATTCTAGAGTAAGAAACCCTTCTTAGAATCATCCATGCCAAATTTTTTCAATATTTTTTCTATGTACTGATGTTGGAAAAAACCAATTATTTATTTTCTCTATCTTTATAGAGACGAACTCCTAAAATATGAGTTGATTTTCCTAGATCTTAAAGGAATGATTTATATAAATATATACAATGGACAACAAGCATGAACCACAAATTTTTTCATGTGACATTTAATTACTCTGATTAGAGATTTATTTTTTAGTCATTTATTAATCTTCATTAAAGAACTCGAAATCGAATTAAATTAGTGAAAACTCTAATCTTATATATATATCGAGTAAATAGATTCTGTCTTAATCATTATTCGCTTTCAAATGTATACAATACATAATTAAACTGATATTTTGTAAAATGTGATTAGTCTCGTATTTATATACTCTATAAACTATGTGCATATACACTAAAATTGACTATGATGGCTCAGGTCAAAAGATAATATTACAAAATAGTATAATTATACAATAAATCATTAATTAAATGTATTATTATATGATTTATCGTTATGTGATCTATACTAATATTGTAATAACATAACTTTCACGTTACCACATTAATATCATTTCATGATATTCACAAAAAATATTCAGTATGTCTATTACATAATATTGTTGCCCATTCAATATTATTTTCATAAAGAACAATTTTAAGAATTTCATTTAATGATTAAATAAATTATTCAAATAATTTACAAATATACTTTATTTATATGTATGGCTAAAAAAAAAAGTTTATATTTGTAAATAAAAAATTCTTTAGTTCATTAATAAATGATATACATATACAAGATAAAATATTCATAAAGTCGACAACACGAATTGTTTGAAAGGCATTTTCTAACAAACACACACACATAGTGGCACAAAAGCTAATCACTATTGTATCTCATACCCATCTTTTCAACATTATCCATTGAAGATACTTTCTAAATCAATATTTCTTTAATTCTGATGAACTCTCTTAAAATGTGATATTTATGTTAGACTTCTAGTATGCTCTCAGTTTCTTTGTTTGTGCAATATTTTTACATTGTCACAATACACGGTTATTAGATAAGCATGCTAGAAACTATACTAAGTTTAGACACAAATTTTCACACTCAAATATCCTCTTCTATTGCTTTTAAAACAGCAATATATTCAATTTTTCTAATAGAGTCTACAATCGTTGTTTGTTTAAAACTATTTCAATTAGCAGCTTCTCCATTACATATAAAAATAAATATTGAGATAGACTTTTTATCATCAACATTGAAACAAAAATTTGAATCTAAGTATCATTGAATGTTCAACTATTAACATCCATAGCTCATAATTAAATTTTTAGTTTTTCTCAAGTATTTAAATATCAATTTTATAGCTGATTAATGTTTCTCCCTTATATTAGCTTGATATCTATTTATAACACTTACGATATGCTATGTTAGGTCTCGTACATAATATTGCATATATCAAACTACTTATAGCTAAAGCATAACGTATACTACATATTCGTCGCTATTTTTTATCAGTCTTTGGACTCATATTTTTAGAAAGATGAAGATCGTGAATGAAGGGTAAGAGTTCTCTTTTAGAGTTTTTCATGTTAAACGTTTTTAACATACTTTTTATTTACAATTTCTTATATACGTGTTGAGGAATATGATTTCTATGTAAATATTTTTCTCAAAATACTCGTTAAGGAATATGATTTCTATGTAAATATTTTTCTCAAAATACTCGTTAAGGAAAATGATTTTTATATCCATCTACCAGATATCATAATCATGGTATGTAGTAATAGCTAATATAATCTGGATGGATTTAATCATAGCTATTAGTGAAAAAGTCTCCTTATAATCCAATCCTTATTTTTAGGTATAACTTTTTGCTATTAGCTGAGGTTTATAGGTTTCTACCTAGCCATCTTTACCAATCTTTCTCTTTAAGATCTATTTACAATTAATAGAAATTATTCTTTTTAGCCAATCAACAAGTATTCAGACTTAATTGACATACATGGATTGAATTTCTAAATCTATCGCCTCTAGCCATTTACCTGAATATTTATTTACTATAGCCACTTTATAACTTCTATGATTATCACCATAATCGGTTTCTTCCATTAAGTACGAGTCATACTCATGCTTATGGAGAAATTCGTATTGTTCTAGAGTTTTCGATATTCTAGAAAATCTCTGAACTAGAATTGGTACTGAAGTCTATTGACTAGACAATCCAACTATAGTAATGTCAATTTAAGGTTTTGAAAACTCTTCCTCAAGCTCAATATTTCTACCTTTACTTTTTTCTTTTAAAAACTCATTCTTTAAGGAATATGCATTCCTACTGATCGAAACTCTTTGATCAGAAGAAAAGTAGAAATCATATCTTAAACTATTTTTAGGATATTCAACAAACCAACCCTTTTTTTATTTTTCTTTTAACTTATTAGTATTAACTAACTTAACATAAGTTGGATAGCCTCAAATATTTATATAATTGAGAATAGGATTCTTTTCACTCCATATCTCATACATAGTTTTTTAGATTTATTTCAATGATACTTTATTTAGAATGTTTATAGTGATCTAAAAAGCATACCTTCAAAAATACATTAGCAAATCTGTAAAACTTATTATTGACCACACCATTAAGTTGTGGCATATAATAAGGTGTCAAGTGAGAAGCAATTTTATTAGTTGTTAAGAATTCTTAAAATTATGTACTTAAGTATTCTCTTTTGCAATCTTATCATAAAGATTTGATACTCTTTTCAATTTATTTTTCTACTTCATTCTTGAATTCTTTGAATTTTTCAAATAACTTAAATTTGTATTTCATTAAATATACATATATTTGCATGTATGAGTTCTAACAATTCCTTAGCTCTCTTATTTTTACTCTTAAATAGCAATTTAGTTATTTTATCTCGAAATATGATTCAAAGGTTGAATAGGATTTCAAACCCATTGGGCCCAAAATTTCACTTTTTTCAAGCTGAATCATGTGATTTTTTTGGATATGATCTAATTTGTGATGCTATAAAACTTTATGATTTGTTTCATTTTGAATTCTTTTCTTAATAATGATTTAACAGAACTAGTATTGCAGAATTCAAGAACATAAAAACTATTTGTATTTATAGCTTTGCCTACTAATATACTTGTCAAATGTATCAAATATTCATTTCTATTAAACTATACAGTGAAACTATATTTATATAATAAAGAAACAAAAATGATATTTCTAGAGACCCTAACAAAATACAACACTGAGTCCAAATTCAAAATGTATTCTGTAGTCAGTCTGAGCTGATAAGATTTTCTAGCTTTGGCAATAACAGTTGCTTCATTGGTCATCCTCAATACAATCTCGTCCTTTTGTAATGTAAAACTATTCTGTAACGCTTGCAAAGAGACATAAATACAAATAATAGCTACTGAATTAACTATCTAAAGTTGACTATTTATAATAACGTTTATTTCATAATAAATCATATAACAGTTATGTATACCTACTCTAGTCTTTTTAAAACTCTCTAAATATTAAGGATAATTCCTTTTCTAGTATTCAAATTTTTCATATTGGAAACAATTTTTCTTTTTCTTGTCCTTGTCTATTTCAAATTGAACTTTTTTAAAGTTTTTTTCCTTTAGACCAATTTTTAGCCTTTTTTTTATGATTTTTTTGACTTCCTACTAGTCCCATTAGTAAAGGCCATATAAACATTCTTATACCCTTTTCCTTTATTATTCTATCTATAAACTCTTAAAGCTTGTTAAACAATTTCGAAAGGGTTTGCTGAATGTTATTTAAATTATAATTAGCTATAAATAATTTATTATTTTAATGACATGATCATCTGGTGACACTTTTTTTTGAGCCTCATATTGAATTGGGAAGCACATAACTCGTGCTCCATTATGCTAGAATTATTACCATACAACTCTTATAAGGTGATAAGAATATCGTAAGCATTGTGACACTTTTCGTGTCTAATTTAAAGTTCTCTATTCATCGATGATGACATGTAGCCCCAAACTCTTTGGTTATCATTGTGTCATTTTTCAAATGCTTTGTGATCACTACATGAAGCATGCTTACTTATCTTGAGTGATAAAGCAGCCTCTAAGATATAACCAAATTTCTCAAAATCGAGAACAATTTTCAAAATTTTAAATTAGTTTTTAAAATTTTACCCCATTAAAACATTATTGTCCAAAATTTTTAAGAGAGCATTGTTTGATATTTTTGTATATTTTATATCACAAATTTGAGAAAGCGCAAGAAATAAAATATTGATTAGTGTTTTGTATATATTCAAACAATTTGAACAATAATAATCAAACATTTTAAATATTATTAAGCAATTTTAATTATAATAACTTTCACTATTTAATTTGAATCCTACACTCTTTAATGTAGCGCTCAAAAGTTTTGTTAGAAATTTAATAAATTAATATTTTAGTGAGAATTAAATTCTTATTAGAATTAATCAATCTCACATTTTAGAAATCTTAATTAATTAATCTTAAAAAGTAGAAAATACTTTCCTATTACATCTCATGTAAGGCTTGATTTAATTTTCTTACCTCAACTTCGAATATCTTACATAATAAAAATCTTGTTATTTTAAACTGGTTAAATCTGAACCATTGTTCTTTCTTGAGATATACCTATCATCTGAACCTTACATCATAGAAATCTTGGTCTAAACAATAATATACACTCAAAAATCAAATAATGAGTTCTATAACATTAATACTGCACCTTTCACATCATAAAAATTTTAGGATACAATATCAAGTCATAAAACTGAAAGATTAAAATACATCTTAATATGCATTAAACAACTACTTTGATTCATTCAAGCACTTCGTCAAAACACTTGGAATGCCAAGTGAATGAACTATCGATCAATATCTACTAAACTCATTAACATGAACTCCTTTATTTGACATTTAATTATTTTGGCCAGAAATTTATTTTTCAGTCATAAATTGATATTCATTAAAAAACTTGAATCTAAATTGAGTCAGCAAAAATTTTAATTATATAAATATTGAGCTAATAAATCTTATCTTGACTGCCATTTATTTTTAAATAGAAATTGCACATGACCAAACTAGTTTTATTATACAAGATATTATTAGTTTCGTACTTATACATAATATAGACTATGTGCATCCATATCAGAGTTAACTATGATATCTTAGGTTAAAGGACAACATTATACACTAGCATAATTATACGATCAATCATTGCTACATATATTACCATGTGATTTATCGTTATACAGTTATATTCAAAAAATAATTATTTAACTGTTTAATCCATACTAATATTTTAATAATGTGACTTTTAAGTTACTGAACAAATATCATCTCATAATATTTACCAAAAACATTCAATATGCCTATTATGTGATATTATTACCCATTTAATATCACTTTTATAAAGAACAATTTTAATAATTTTATTTAACAATTAAATAAATTATTAAGACAATTCACTGTTAGTATATGACCTAAATATAATAATATTTTAGATATTTGGCACTTTTGTATCATAACATTTTAATTTATATATATATATATATTATATAATTATTGAATTATTATATATTTAAGTATTTAATAAATGTAATAATACCCTTAAAATAACAAGTTTAATTAGTTAGACACTATTTTTAAATGTCCTTAATCAAGTATTGTTATGAATAAAATAATAATAATGCATTAAGACTAATATATATAATTGCTAATAACAATATATATGTATTATGATATGAGATCTTAAGTCCACATATGAGTATAAGTTAGTAAATTAATATATTAGGCTGATTCATTATGAGAACACTACATAAATAATTATATGAATATCATAAGTGATTTTTATAATAACAATAGTCATAATAAGCTGCAATAACAAGTAATATTCGAATGGATTTTAGCATGACTACTAGTAAAAGAGTTTTCTTAAAATCAATTCCTTATTTCTGAGTATAATTTTTTGCCATGAGCCTTGCCTTGTAAGTCCTAACTTTTCCATTTTTGCCAGTTTTTCTTTTGTAAATCCATTTACAACCAATAAGAACAATTCTTTCTGGTGGATCAATTAATAACCACTCCTGGTTGGCATACATGGAGTCCATCCAAATTTCATGGCTTGAAGCCATCTTCTAAAATCAATGTCTCATATTGCCTTTTCATAAATTATAGGATCACTTTTCTGTTCATTTTCTCCTATCATAAAAGATTTAAAATTATTATTAACAAGGAAGAAGTATTTTTGTGGAGTACACAAAATCCTAGTAGATCTACATAAAGGTTGGTCTACTGAAGGCTGAGGATCATAATGAACAAGTTTATTTGTATTAACAGCTCATTCATTTGAGGTTGGTTAACATTAAGCGCTTTAATTTTTTTTAAAAGCTTGATTTTTCTATTTACATCATCTTTCTCTATGAACTAACTTTCGAGAAACTGTGCATATTTATTAATTAAAATTCTTCAATTAGTATAAAAGTAGAAATAGTATCCTAAACTATTTTTAGAATAATATATAAATCAACATTTTTCAAATTTTAAGTCCAGCTTTTCAGGTTTAATAGTTTTAACATAAACCAAACTTCAATGCTTCATATGATTGAAGTTTGGTAGCTTTGCATACCATATCTCATAAGATGTGCTAGGAACTATTTTGGATAGAGTCCTACTCAAGATATAAATTGTAGTATTAAGAGCATATCCCTAAAGATATGCAAGTAAGTCTGAAACTCATCATAGATTGTACCATATCAAGTAAGGTACAATTTCCTCTTTCTGATACACTGTTATGTTGAGGTGTATAAGAAGGTGTTAATTGAAAGATTATATTATTAAACTTAAGAAAATTTAGAAACTCAGTGCTCAAGTATTCTCTGCTATGATTAGATCGTAGAGTTTTAATACTCTTTTTTGTTTGTTTTTGTACTTCTGCTTTAAATTCCTTGCATTTTTCAAATGAATTTGGTTTGTACTTTGTTAAGTACACATATTCATATCATGAAAAATCATTAGTAAAGATTATGAAGTACACAAAACCATCTCTAGCCACTTTACTAAATGGACTACATATATCAATGTGGATTAATTCAAGCATTTAACTGGCTTTATTCCCTTGATCAATAAGAGGTGATTTAGTCATCTTTCTTTAAAGACAGGATTCACAAATCAAGTAAAGTTCATAACCTAATGGACCTACAAGTCCTTCATTACCCATTTTATTAATCTTTCTCTCCAATGTGACCTAACTTATAATGACATACAAGCTTTGAATTAATATAATTTCTAGATCTTTTCTTATTAATGGTCTTTGCCATGTTAATTTCAATGCCAACTAATTTATTTATCAAAAAAAATGCAACATTTACATTCATCAAAAGTAAAAGTGTAATTATGTTTACGCAATTAATTGACAGATAAAATCTTTCTATTGGCTATATAAAAATATAATACATTGTACAATACAAAAGTATGACTTGATGGCAAAACAAGTTTGTAAGTCCCTGATTATATGGCAGCAACTTTTGCTCCATTTGCCATCTTCAACATGATTGCACTTTTTCTATGCAACTTGTTACTCTGAAGGTCATGTAACAATATATAAATATGTAAGGTGGTAGCTGAATCTATAATCCAAGTATTTGAATCTAAACTAACATTTAATTCAATTTCAATAACATTACAAAAAAAATGTACCTTATGCTTTCTTTGCTTTCAAGCTCTCCAAATAGAGAAGAAAAATTCCTCTTCCAATATTCGAGCTTCTTAAAGTGATGACACTCATCTTTGGCCTGGCTTTTCTTACTAGGCTTGACCTTGCTTTTTTTCTTTGAGACACCTTTTTTGGGTCTTTACCTGGACGTCTTCTTGTCCTTTTTCTTATAAGTTATCCTACTAGATGATAGCAAGAACAGTCTTTTTCATTTCTTTGTATGTGTTTTTTTTAAGGTAAGAGATAATTTTTTTATAAGTTTAGAGAAATTGTGTTCTAATTTATATATACTATAATTTATAACAAATTGATCAAAATATGAAAGAGGAACTGAAGAATCAAATTCATTTATAGTTCGAAGTCTATGGTAAACTCTAAGGCATCAAGTTGTCTAATGAGATTTATCATCTTTAAAATGTATGTCTCCGAAGGTACTTCCTCATTGAGTCTTATTCCAAGCAAGATAGTAGACAACTCATACCATTTAATCTTGGAATGTTCCCTAAACATCTCTAATAATGAGAGATAGATCTCATAGACATCTTGCATATTCTTATGTAGAGCTTGTGAGTTATCACTGAAGGCCATCATATATGATCTAACTTTTAGATTATCATCATTTCATTTTTGGAATTTGCCTTGGGTGTAAGCCTATCAGGGACATAGCTAGCCTTTTCAAAATTTAGAACTATTTTTAAATTTATGTATTAGACTTTAAAGTTAAATCCATTTAGTTTATGAGTGTCAAGTACTTTAAGAAGAGGGTTAGACATGTTTATATATCACTTGATTGAGTTTCTTGTGTTTGTGTAAATTTACAAGAAAAGAAATACATCAACAAGAAAAGAAATACAGTAACATGTATATTTGTATATCAAATCATTTAGTTGTAGATTTTAAACTAAATGATGCTCTCACTACATAAATTAAATTCTATACTCTCTCAAATAAGATACCTGTAATTATATTATATATATATTTTTTATGGGTGATCATATTCTTATCAAATTTATAGAACTTTGCCTAATAGTTATTAGTCTAATAAATCTAATAGGTCAGAAACTCAATTTTTATTTATAACTCCTTACAAGGTATGATTAATCTATCTCTAGATTTACGACATTTTATCTAATAGTTATTGATGCCCAATCTAGTAAGGCTAGATCAAATGCCCTTTCATAAATAAGTATACTATCAAACTCCTTACCTGACAGTTATTGGTAGCCCAATGTACCCTATAAAGATACAAGTCAATTAGATTATGATACTTTATGAGAACCCTCACATAACAGTTATTGGGTCACTCCTATCAAAAATACCTATAACTTACTAACTGCATTAGAAGATTTAAACCTAATATTTCTTAATGAATAAGGAAAATTTTATAGGTATAATTTTATTCAATATATCATTATATATTTGATAATTAATATTCAATAACAAGATTTAACCCTATATCATTTAAAAAATGATTTTAATATTAGATCCTTATCCGTTACTAATTAATGGAATTAATAGATAATAAATTAATAATTTAATTTTTTTATTATTATGGCAACAATTACAATCATTTCAAGTTGATATATGCACATCTTGTTATTCCTACTAGAATTCTATTAATTTTATTTTAATTAAAACTATTAGAATTAATATTCAAATAATTTTAATTTGGAGCAATTATTCTATTCAATTAAAATAATTCCAATCATGAAATTTTAATTCTACTAAACAAAAATACTAATCAAATTAATGTTAATGGGAATTGTGATAACAAATATAACATTATTAATGGGTGAAAATTTTTGAACAGTTTCAAAAATTACAAATTGATCCCTATATGACAAATAACAAAAATATCCCTCAATGGACCAATTTTCCATAATAATCACATATTCAATTCAATTTAATATATTTCAAAAATATATTAAACTCCTGATTAATGCATTAATCAACAAGCAATAAATTAAATTCCACACAAAACAAGTTTATGCAATTTTAGTTTCATTTCATAACATAATACAATATTATGCATAATTTAAAATATGTGGCAATTTTGCATATTCTTTATGTAACCCAAGTGTATCATATCTATCAAAACACATTCATATGCATTATATTAAATGCCTAAACATAGCAAATATATTTAAAAGCATGTTAATACATATTATAACATGCATTACACAAAATCATCATAAATCATATTTTTCATGATTTTTCATTTTATTATCCACATAATAAAATATTTTGGGCATATCACACATATAATCAAATCATTCACAAATGAATCACAATTCTCATATTTGTATGAATATATATACAACATCCAACACATGAATTTTTTAAAGCTTGACATTTATATCAAATCTAGTCTCTGGTACCACTATTAGAAATTTAATTTCTTATACTAAAAATTACAGCAATCACATAGTTTTAAAAAAACAAGCAAATTGAGAAAACGCTGATAATAATGTGTAACATGTTACACGTGTATTAATGATTAGTGAATTATTAATAAAACATTCAACAAAACATTTTAATAAGAATAAAATGTGTAAATTTGTATATGTGATATATGTACTATAGTTAGTGAATATTTATTCATAAAATGAATAAATAATGATAACTTATATATTTAAGATATGTATTTGATACATATAAGATTAATGTATAAAATTAACTCCCTAATAAAATTATTAAATCCATGCCTTCCATGGTAAAATAACAATGGTCTTTATGACTTGATATTCTATTCCAAGATTTCTATCATATGAATGATACAATATTAATATTATAGAATTCAATTATCTGATTCTTGAGTATATATTATTATCTAGACCAAGAATTTTATGATGTAAGATGAGAGATACATCTTAAAAAAGCACAATAGTTTGGATTTAATAGGTTTAAGATACCAATATTTTTATTATATGAGCTATCTGCGACTAGGGTAAGGAAAATAAATTAAGCCTTACATGAGATGTAATAGAAAATTGTTTCCAACTTATTGACCTAGATTTTTAAAATGTAAAGTTGATTAATTTTAAAAGGAATTTGGTTCTTCATTACACTAATAATTTATTAAATCTCCAACGAACACTTTTGAGTCCTGACTTGGGGAGTGTGGAATTCAAATTAAATAATAAAAAATAATTTGATTAACATTGCATAATAACATTCAAAGTTTTTGATTATTATTGTTTATATTATTTGAATATATATATAAGACACTAATCGATATCTTATTTCTCACAACTACTCAAATTAGTGATATAAATACATGCAAAATATCCAATAATGCTTTCTTAAGAATTTTAGACTAATATTTTAATTGGACAAAACTTCAAATATTAGCTCAGAAATTTGAGAATTGTTCTCGATTTCGAAGACTTGGCTATGTCTTAGAGGTTGCTTTACAACTTGAGGTAAATGAAGATGTTCATGTAGTGATTGTGAAGCATTTAAAAAATGGCACGACAATCACCAAAGAGTTTTGGGCTATATGCTAGCATTGATAAATTAAAAGCTTTAGACTAAACATGAGAAGCTTTGTAGTGCCTATGATATCTTCATCATCCTACAAAAGTTGTATAATAATAATTCTTGAATAGTAGTATATGAGTTATATGGTTCTTTCTTTAATAGAAAGCTCAGGGAAGTAATGCCACCAGACGATCATATCATCAAGTTGTTAAATCATTTCGGACAGTTAGATGCATATGGCATGGTCATGTTTGATCACATCAGAGTGAATTTGATTCCTTAATCCCTCTCACCCAATTATAAATTACTTATAACTAATTATAATTTAAATATAATTGAGTGAACTCTTTCAAAGCTATTCAATAAGTTTCAAGAGTTCTATAGACAAAACAATAAAGGAAAAGAACATAAGGATGTTCATATGGTTTTTGCTAATAGGACTAGCAAGAAGCCAAAGAAGCCGCAAAAGAAATGACTGAAAGTTAGTCCAAAGAAATAAAATTTTAAGAAAATTCAATCCAATTCAAATAAAGCCAAAGACAAAGGAAACTGTTTCCATTCTGGGAAGCTTGGACATTGAAAAATAAATTATTTTTAATATATGATTGATTATGAAATAAATGTTATTTTAAGTAATCAATCCTCAATAGTTGATTCAGTCTGCTACTCATATATATATATATATATATATATATCTTTGCAAGTGATGTAAAATAGTTTTACATTGCAAAAGGGTGATATCATATTGAGGATGGCTAATAAGGTAGTTGTTGTTGCAAAAATCAAAGGATCTTTGAAAGGATTAAAACACATAAAATCATGCATTAAATACAAACTTAGGTTCATTCAAGTATTTCATCAAACACTTGAAATGCCAAGTATGCATGTATCTTATATATGTAAAATTTCTAACCATGGATGAATTTTAACATGCATAAGCATATGAGGATGAAGACTAACCTTTGATTTTGTGAAGGAACTACAGTATGCACCACCAAAAGCCTTGGAGAGAAGCTTGGCTGAATTTGGAAGAAATTCTAGGGTTTATGAATTTTGTTGCTTTAATCTGGTCAAGCAAGCCTATATATACTTAAAAGTCCATGCTTTTTATATTTAATTAAAAAGTGAATATGTATCATTGATTGTGTATCATTGATATAATAAAATCATCTATTGAATTCTATTTCATACATTTAAGTCTATGTACTTAAATATAAGATATTATTTAACTTTTAAATAAACGTAATAAGTACATCTTCATAGGTTTAAGTACAATTATTTAATAATTATACAATTATGTTTAAATCCATCAATAATCTATATTATTAATTTGACCATTTAATTTATATTAAATTATATTTTAATGTTAAGTTATGAAAATTCTATAAATACTTTAAAGAATTTATAAATATATATAATACTTATATATATTTATTTCAACTTAAATATTATTTCAAAAGTGCTAGTCTTACTACCGATAATATTTTTTCTTCTAAATATTTTTTTCACCGTGGAACAGTCGTGAACTTACTATAAACTTTTTCAATTTATTGATATATTTAAAAGTTTAGCAACTATAATGTCATAACCATTAAGCTATAATAAAGTTGTATTTCATCAAATTTCATCCTAATTGTTCATATCGTATGGGTAAAATCCTTTCATCATTCAATCTTAATCGAGTAAAGGTCTATGGCATTTTAAAATATTATACTGATATTAATATGAACTATTAATCAATATGTACTGAATTCGTTACCAGAAACTATTTTGTGTGATATTTAACTACTCTGACTAGAGATTTACTATTTCAGCCATTAATCAATGTTCATTAAGAAACTTGAATTCAGATTGAATCAGCAAAAATTTCAATCCTATATATCTAACCAATGAATCATGTCTTAACCATCATCTGTTTTTAAATATAAACAACACTTGACTAAATTAATTTTATTATACAAGAAGCAATTTGTCCCATACTTATATACTATATAGATCATGTATATCAATACTAGATTTGACTATAATGTTTAGGTCAAAAGATAATATCGCACATTAGTATAATTATACAATAAATTATTGACTATATATAATACCACGTAACTATTATGTTACTCGCACTAATATCATCTCATAATATTCATTGAAGACATTTAGTATGCTTATTAGATAATATTATTGTACATTCAATATCACTTCCATAAGGAATGACTTTAATAATTTTATTTAATGGTTAAATGAATTATTTGGATAATTTTCAAATATACTTTATTTATATGCATAATTAAATAAAGGAAACAACTTATATTAGTGAGTAAAAAATTTTTTCTTTTATTACTATATAATGTATATGCTCTATTGGTATATACCCTAAATCTAATAGTATTTTTAGATATCTAGTATATTTATTTCTTATGTATCATGACATTATCAATTTATACACATACACATATACATCATTTGTTATTTCATTATTATATATCTATATTTTTAATAAATATAATAATATTTTAGAACAGTATGTTCAATTAGTTGAATACTATTCTTAAATATTTTTAGTCAAATATTATTGTGAATAAGATCTGTAATGACTGATGACAATATATATGTATTATGGTATGAGATATCGAGTCAACACATAAATTCAAGTTAGTAAACTAATATATTAAACCAACTCATTATGAAAATACTACATGAATCATTATATGAGTGTCACAAGTAATTTTTATAGTGACAATAGTGTATGTGATTTTTGAATTTGAGATCACCATAGCTTTTAACTTTAAGAATAACATATTTTTAATGTTTTTAAAGATCATCTATAATAAGATTGGGTATAAATAATATGGTCAGATATGTCATAGTTCGTGTAGAGAAATGTGTGTGATCAAGATAGAATTTATCTCTTCTGTATAATGAGAATAATATATTGGACTCTTTAATTGAGCGAGACTATAAAAATAAATGGTCATATTTAAATAAGTTAATATGTAATGTTGATAGAATAAGTTTAGTCAAAATATCAAAAAAATATAAAATTAAACAATGCAAGAATAACACATTTCATGCAGTATTCAATTGGATATTTAAGATAAAAGAATTGAATTACACAATAACATTGATCATGGATAAAGTGATGTCAAATCACTAATATTCTCATCACTTGAGTAGTTATAATGTGTTGCTAAATATCGTTTATTACTTGAAATACCAAAATTAAATTTTTTAGTGTTACTGCTATTGTTATGAGAATCTATTAGATTGCATATTAAGATAAGAAATAATAGTGACTTTAATTCATAAAAATAAATTTAAATATATATATATATATATATATATACACACATAAAAATTCTAGACGTATTTAGGATTTGTTGAGCTATTTAGGTATTGAATTTGACTAAACCCATAATCTAAAAATTAAACAAACTTTTGTTAGTACATTATTAAATAAATTAGACTTTACGAAAAAACCTAACCTAATGGTTTAAGTTTAAATCAAAATTCTAAAAAAGTATTATAAATATATAATATTTGCATTTTATAATTGGCACCTAGGGCTTTTTGTATGTTTTTCTGTTAAAAAAAATGCACAAAAATAATTAACACTCAAAAGTATAGGAAGTAATACTCTGGATTGATTCTCAATTATGTGTATACTATAGAAATGTAGAGGCAAATAATTTATGTTTGTGATTTGATAAATCATCTAATATAAAGGTATGTACAAATTTATTGCATTGTGTTTATATATAAACGATAATACTAGCGTTTATCGTATAGATCTTGAAAAGCAAAGAATTTTTTATGTATTTTCAATGTGTACGTACTTATTTGCTTACATATACAAAATAAAATATTTTTGAAGGTGATAACATAAATTACTTCTAAAGCATATTCTAACAATCTTGTCATCCTAGATTGGACTCGAGCCATAGTTTGAATTTGGATTTTATATTGTATTTTGATAGGGGTACTAGAAACATTATTTCTATTTCTTTATTATGTAAATATGCTTAAAATGTACAGTTTAATAAAAATGAATGTTTGATAAATTTTAGAGTGTATTAGTAAGCAGAGTAATAAATATAAATTGTTTGTATGTATTTGAAACATCTAATACTACTTTAGTTAAATCCGTTATTAAGAAAAAAATTCGAAGTGGAATAAATCTTAAAATTCTATGGCATCGTATATTAGGCCAAATTGAATAAAATTGCATGATTCAACTTGAAAAAAGTGGGATTTTAATCCCATTCAGTTCTAAACACTATCTAACTTGTGAATCAGATTTTTGAGCTAAAATTGTTGGTATATGCTCTGCCCCTAATCCCCGCGTGCTAATGCTAATGCATTTTTAGAACCCTAGTTTAACTTTAAATTGTTAATATAACATAATTTTATGTTTATGAATAAATATTTTATTGTGCGTGGTGCATATTTATGGCCTAAAAGATTAATGTGATTGGATTGATGAAACTGCAATTAATTATATTTAATGAAGTGATATTTAGCTTAGAATTGGGAATGTCAATGTGAAATGACTATAAATATGTCACGTTTATTTTCTAATATATATATGAGATGCATAATATAGAAAGATGTTTTTAATATATGTATGAGTTGCATGATATAGAAAGATATGTTTGATATATGCATGAGATGCATGATATAAAAAAAAGTAGTTAAATAAATGTTGGGTGAACTAATATATGAAATGTATGACATATAATGAAATGATAAGATTATTTCTAAAATTAAAATTCCTCGTAATGAAAATATTAAGTTAAACTTTTCAATGAAAAGCACTCGTCAAGGCCTTGATTAAATATGTGTACACTTGCCAAAGCAAGGTACTATACCAATGTTGATGAGACACGATGGGATAATAGTAATATCTAAATTGCTGTTACTGAGTTAAACTTAATTAGATCATCTTAATAGGATTTAAAACTTAGAGGCAATAAATTAGGTATACTTTATTAAATAGACTAGAATAAGTGTTGTTCACCCAATATCCAAGAATTACATATGAGGTAACTGACAAATATTGCCTTAGCCAAAATTAATTCAAGATAAGGTAAAATTTCTTTCAAATTAATTTCAAAATTGAAAGAAAATGGTTAATATTTGTCTACCAAAATATTGCCTTAGCCAAAATTAATAATGGTCAATATCCAAAATTGAAAGAAAATGGTTAATATTTGTCTACCAAAATATTGCCTTAGCCAAAATTAATAATGGTCAATATCCAAAATTGAAAGAAAATTGTAGGAGTAGTATTTAATTAAAATTTAATTAAATATATTATTGTATAATACTTATTTTGTATATTATTTGTAAATTATTATTGTGGCATCAAATAATATAAGTACATTATTATTGTGATTAGTCCTTAAGAAAGACAAGTTAAATAGGACAAACCTTCTTGATTGTTATATGAACTTGAGGATAGTCCTTAAGTTAGAAAGAAAATTTAATGTCCAAGAGCAACCTATACCTGAGTCACTTGCTGCTAATGCACTACAGATCAAGAAGGATACTTATAAGAAGCACCAAGATGATACTTTATATGTCAATTGCCTCATGTTAGCTACGATGATGCCACATCTTCGGAAAAAATATGAGAAAATACAAGCGTTTGACATGATCGAGTACTTTAAGAAACTCTATCAAGGACAAAGATGCCAAGAGAGATATGATGTTTTTAAAACTTTATTTCACTGTAGAATATTAAAAGGAACGCCAATTGGTACTCACATACTCAAGATAATTGGGTATATTGAGAACTTAGAAAGATTAGGCTTTCTTTTAGGCCAAGAGTTAGCCACTAATGCTATTTTGTAATCGTTGCTAGGTAGTTATAGTCAATTCATCAAAATAAAGAAGTCCAAGCCCGTATGATGGTACAAAAGGGCAAAGAAAAGTTTAAGCAAGGGGTCAGAATAAAAAGAATAATAAGAATAAAAATAAATGTAAATCTAATAAATTTGCACTGAAATCAAAAGGTAAAGTACTTTAGGAAAAGACATGCTTGTATTATAGTAAGACTGGATATTAGAAGAGGAATTGTAAAATTTATTTGAAGGATCTAAAGAATAATAGAAGTGAGACTTCTACTTTAAGTATTTTTATTATAGAAATTAATTTGTCTACTTTTATAAAATGGATATCAGCTACTGGATGTAGTTATCATATTTGTCTTAATATGTAGAATCTTAAAAAAAATAAGACATTGGTGAAGGGATAAGTGAATCTACGCATAAAAATAGAGCAAGAGTTGTGTATTAACAGTAGGAACATATGTTTTATCTTTACCCATTAGGTTTGTTTTAAAATTATAGAATTGTTATTATGCGTCTTTACTAACTAGAAATATTATTTTAATTTTTTATTTAGACAAAATTAGTTATTAATTTGTAATAAAAGATAAATTTTATTTTATTTATTTAAATAAAATATTTTATTGTAGTGCACATCTAATTAATGAACTCTATATTCTAAACCTTGATATGTCGATTTATAATATAACACTAAAAGAATTAAATCAAATGATTTAAAACCTACTTATCTTTAGCATAACACCAGGATTTGTCGCATGAATCTTGAAAAGTAAACCATTTATTTTTTATTTTTCTGCTTCGCATATGTACTGATTTGCTTACGATCCATACGATCGGGAATCTAATCAGAGTACTAGTTCTTATAATTTGAGTACGCGATGTTTTGTGCGTTTTTTTCTTCTTAAAAGTAAGGATATAGAAATAAACCCTAAGTGCTCTTAAAAACATAAATATAACATATTTATGTTGCTATTTTAGATCTTTAATTTTGACTTAAAATTATTTGTTGAGCATTCTCATAAAATCTATTTTATTTAGTAAAGTAGGCATTAGTAAATTTAATCCAATTTTATATAATAGACTTAGTTAAAATTAATACACAATAACTCAATGAATTTTAAACTCATTTAGGATTTATATATAGATATCTATTATTTTTGATTTTAATGTGCGATCCAATAAATACTAATTTGCTTACAGATATTACCTCCGTAGAGAACGGTTTCGATAATTTTATTTAATAATTAAATGAATTATTAAGATATTTTATAAATGTACTTTATTTATATACATGACTAAGTAAAGGAGACAATTTATATTTGTAAATAAATTACTCTTTCTTTTAGTAATAAATAATGTAAACACAAAATAAAATATTTTTAAAACCGATAACATAAATGAGTTTTAGGATATATCTTCACAAAATCTCACTTGCATTAGAGTCATTCGTTGTTGTATCTTATACCCATATTCTCAATATGATGGTCTACCTGTTTTTATGGTATCACCTTAATCAGTGGGTCAATAACATTATTCATTGAAGATATTTTTTGGATGAATATTTCTTTAGCTCGAATGACCTATCTCAAATTGTGATACTTACACTGAATATACTTCTAGTATGCTCTCGATTTCTTTGCTTATGTAATAGGACCAATATTATTATAAAACATAGTTATTGAATAAGCCATATTAGGAACCACAACAAGTTTAGACACGAACTTGCACATCCAAATAGCTTTCTTTACTACTTATGAAGCGGCAATATATTCGATTTCCATTGTGTTACAAATACATACATAAATATATAATAGTATTACAAATAATGAGCGTATAATAAACAGTACAAAATATGCAACTGAATTACACAAAAAAATGTTTGCTTTCTAAAATTCATGCGATAAATCTTATTGTTATCATATGTATATGTTTTAATACGATAAATATGTATATAACTCTAATTAGATATTCCCCTACATCTCTATGGTATCTACAAGATCGAGAATTAATTTAAATTGCTACCTCTTATGATTTAAGCTTATGATGTTTTATACAATCTTCTTTTCGCAAGATTAATAGTACTATTTTAGTTCTTTAATTTTGACTTAAACTATTTGGTTGAATTTTTTTATAAAATTCAATTTATTTAGTAATATATGCACTAATAAATTTAGTCTAATCTTTATGTAATGGGTTTAGTCAAAATTAATATTTAAATAGTTAAACAAATTCTAAATCTATTTATGATTATATACACGTATATATATTATTTTCGATCTCAATGTGCGACTTAATAAGTTCTCGTTATATTGACATTAGCACTAAAATTTAATTGTAGTATTATAGGTAATGAGCGGTGTCTGGCAACATAATATGATTACTCAAATTACGAAAATGTCAGTGGTTTGATATTATCTTATTTGTGTGTTTATTAAAAATACAAATTTATAATAATACAATAATCAAATGATATATATATATAAAAGTAAAAAATATCATGATACAACCTCCCATGTATTTCAAACATTCAAAATACTATTGGATTTCAGGCATATACTAATAATCTTTCGCTTGCACTAAATCCAATCTCCCATGTATCTATTACCTAAGGATCTAGTATAATGATCATGCATGTACTGTATCAGAAGTTTTGTCAATGAGTTAGTGATATTAGCGTTTGTTAGTAATCTGCATGTCTTCACATTTTCTCTCTTGATAATCTCTCGAATGATATGTAATCACTGAAGAATATGTTTAGACTATTGGTAAGATCTAGGTTCCTTATTGTTACCACAATAGAGTTTTATTGTATCAAAAAGGCTTGGGATAACCTCTAGTTTAGTAATAAACTTTTTGAACTAAACAACCTCTTTAACTATATCGAAGGCAGTGATATATTCAGGCTACTGTTCCTTGTTTTGAACTCTTTTAACTCATAGCACCATTATTAAGGCGAAATACAAAACCTGATTGCAATTGAGAGCCATCCTTTATCAGTTTAAAAGTTAGCATCAGTGTAACTCCTTACAATGAGCTCTTCCTCACTACTATATAGAATGAATGTATCCGTAGTTTCTTCTCAAGTATTTAAGGATATTCTTAATAGTTGTCTAGTAACACTCACCTGGATCTATTTGGTATCTATTTATCATGCTTAAAGCATATGAAACATCAAGACAAATATATAATATAGCACACATGATAGATTCTATAACAGATGCATATGGAATCTTAATCATGCAATTTGTCTCTTCTTGTGTCAAAAGACACTGGTCATTAGAAAGATTTATTCCATCTGACATAGGTTAAAATCTTTTTTTAGATTTTTATATGTTAAATCTCTTTAACAATTTATCTATATAAATACGCTGATTTGGGTTAAGCAGTTTTCTTGATATATCTCTATAAATCTTAATAGCTAACATATAGATAGCTTCACTTAAATCTTTTATTGAAAATCATTTTTCAACCATACTTTTATTGATTGTAAAGTTGGCATATTATTTCTAAAAAGTAATATATCGTTTACATACAATACTAGAAAGATAACACTGTTCTCACCAACCTTATTATAAACTCTTTGATTGCATTATCAAAATAAAGATTTCAGCTTTAACAAGCTTGTTTTCATCCATAAATAGATTTTTATAACTTGTAGACTTTTGCAGTATTCTCTGGAATGACAAAACTTTTAGGTTATGTCATATACACATCCTCTAAAAGATTTTCATTAAGAAATATAATTTAAACATTCTTTTGCCAAATTTCATAGTCATAAAATATAGCTATTGTAAATGAAATTCGAACTGATTTAAGCATGGTAATTGGATAATATCTCATCATAGTCAATACCATAATTTGTTTAAAATCTTTTGCAACCAAACTCCCTTAAAGATATGTATATTACTATCCATATCAATCTTTTTCTTAAAGACCTACTTACATCCAATAGGTTTTACTCTTTCATATAGATCAACCAAAGTCTATACTTGGTTAATTCTATTTTAGATTTTGTAGCTTCAAGTTATTTCTCAAAATTTAAACCTAATATCATTTCTTGATAGGTCATAGGTTCATCTTGATCCATGAGCAACACATCACCAGACTGAGCTATGAGAAATCTATATCTCTTTTGCTCACGACGTGTTCTACTAGACATATGCAAAGTTTGTGTTTCAAAAGTAAACTCTTGTTCCTTAACTCCTTGTGAACTCTATTCAAGTTTCATTTATATTTTAGTTATTTTTTATAGATTTTGAATTTCTTCAAGTTCTATTTTATTCTTAGTGGTAATTCTTGAAATAAATTCTCTCTCTAGAAAAATTCTAATATGAGCAATAAACACTTTATGCTTGATAGGATTATAAAAATGATATCCTTTAGTTTTTATAAAGATTTGACATTTTGCATAAGCTTGACAACCTTAAATCTTAATAAAAGATAAATTGGGATGCTTACTAGTTTATATTTTATATGAAATCCTTTGAACTAATTAAGATGGAACACGACTTAGTGTAAATATAACTATTTCTAGAGCATGTCCTCAAAAAAAACTAGAAGATTTATATAACTTATCATAGAATGAATCATATTTAATAAAGTTTGTTTCTCTTATCAAATGTATTGCAACAATGTAGTAAGGGGAGTAAATTGTAAAACTATCCTATATTCTTTCAAATAATTATAAAATTCTTAATTTAAGTTGTTAACTTTGATGATCAAAGTATAAGAAGTGAGCTTGAGAATTTCAGCCGAAAAAAGAAATATGAAAAAGATGAGAGAATTGTCTTTTTTTTCCTTCTACAATAATCATTTACACATCTTGAGTTTATATATATAACATCCTAATGGTTAGGTACAAACTTACTTTACTTTTCTAATAACTAGGTACAACATATAATAACATATGTTTCAAATTCAAAAAACTAGTTGTTATTTTATCTTTTAGTGAGTAGAAAAACTAGTTGTTATTTTGTCCTTTAGTATCTAGACAACCCAAAAAGTTATTTGGGCTTTTCTTCATTCTTTGGATCTTTGCTCTCAATTTCTTCATCTCCAACAATGATGACAAGAATATACGGATTCCTGATGTAGCACAGTCACGATGCTGGCATAATATTGAAATTAGTCAATTGGCTTAACTGGCTTTATTTTAGCATAAGTACTCACCATTTAGATCTGATCGAAGCATTTTAATACTTTTACTAAGTTGATTTTGTACTAAATTTTTGAATTCTTTGAATCTTTTAAAAGATTTTAATTTTTGCTTCATAAGATATACATAGTTATATCCACTGAAATCATCAATAAATGTAATAAAGAATTGATATTCGCTTTTAGCTTGTGTGTTAAAAGGCTCACATACATCACTATGTATAAAACCTAACAACTCACTTATCCTTTTACTATGTTTAGTAAAGAAGGCCTTAGTCATCTTACCTAATAAATAAAATTTATATAGTTTATAAGATTCAAAATCAAATGAGTTCAAGAATTCATCTTTATGAAGTTTGAAAATATTAGTCTCATTTATATGACCCAAGTGACAATGCCAGAAATAAGTAAAATTTGAGTCATTTGTTTAGTATATGGATATATCAAAGTTTAGAATACAAAATCCATTAATCAAAAGTGTACTACTATAAAATATTTTATTTAAATAAATAGAACAATATTTGTCCGTTATTATAAATGAATAACAAATCTTGTCTAAACAAGAAATTGAAATAATATTTCTAGTTAATGAAGGCACATAATAACAATATTTTAATTCTAAAACAAGTCCAGTAGGCAAAGATAAAACATATGTTCCTATGGCTAATGTAACAACTCTTGCTCCATTTCTTATATGTAGGTCCCACTTCTCATTTTGCCAATATCCTACTTTTTTAAGATTATGTAAAGATAAATTGAGAACTACGTCTAATATTTAATAGCCATGATGTGGAAGTAGATAAATTAATTTTTACAACAAAAATACTTGAAATAGAAGTCTCATTTCTCTTTTTCTTTAGATCTTCTAAGTAAATTTCGCAATTTCTCTTCCAACAAATTAATTTTGACTTCAATGCAGATGTATTGGGTGATACAAATCATGGCACGATTTCAAAGAATCCAATTCAAATTTCGATTTGTCTAGTTACGAGAGCACAAGTAAAGAAATTAAAAGATGCACTTAACGGGTTAATTCAAAAAGTTTCAATCCAAGTAAATTCGTGGAGACCTATTAAGCTTGGTCAACATATTCAATAAAGATGAATTTGCATAATTCAAACTCTAAAAAAGTCAGGTCAAATCTAAACTTGATTTTTAGTAAGTAAAATAGGAATATTTAAGAGTATTTGAGTTCATTTATAAGTCTATTTAATTAGTCAGTTTTTCTTATTTAATTTAGGCATGTAGAGTCATTTAATTTGCTGATTATTTTCTTTATGTCTTAGGCAAGTATAAGATATGATTTTACCTATAAAAAAGCACCTTTAAAATTAAGTTCATTCACGCATTTCTATAAACATTTGGAATGCCAATTAATTTATCATCTACAATGAAAACAAAGATGCTTTAAGATAATTTTCAAATGTTTATAGCATTTTTAGACAACATGGTTATGCTTTGAAGCACTCTATAGAACATTCGCCACGAAACACATATGTTTTAATCCAATTTATTGCATTTTTAGAGAAAACGTTGATGCTGTGAAGCATGTCGTATCATTTTTGGCAAAACAAGACTATGTTTTGGTAGCGTTTTTAGTGTTTCATAGCATTTTTGGATAAAATGATGATATTTTAGGGCATGGAATGTTATTTTTATTAAGAACACATATATACTTTAAAGTAATTCATCGCATTTTATTACTTTTTTAGGATAAACATATTGAGTTGAAGCACACAGATCAATTTAGATCGAAGCATGTTGATCAACAAATCAAAGCTATGGCTCAAACCATGCATTCAGCCCAAGTTGTTAAACCAAAGTCAGTCCAAGTTGTTAGACTAAAGTCAGAGTATGAAATCTTTGTTCATTATGTAGATGACATTCTTCCTAAAGTGCTTGGTAGCATTCCTTTCTTAAAAATTTAACATTAAAATATTTCTTTATTAGAAAAGGAAAGTGGATATTACAAATATAGAAATAATCCAAAACAATTATGGTATGATTCAAATGTGATTAATACTTGTCTATGATATGGCAAGTATTTATTATTATTTATTCTTTATACTTGATATAGCCAACTAGCTGTTGGTTACTTTATTATATATTGCAAACAAATTCAAGTTAATGAGACACATTTTATATTGAAAATGATAGTTATAGCAACTAATATAGATTTTGGTTGACTTATCACCATTTCTATAAGCAATTTAGAAGGCCCAAATCACTTATACCGTCTAAAAGGCCCAACACAAGCAACTAAAGAAACTAGACACAAGAAGACAAATAAATTAACCGTTGTGAATAATAACAATTAAAAAAATTGAAAAACTAGTTGTTACGAACTCATGTATATAAACACATTATTGTAAATGAAAAAAATAGAAAAAAACTTCATTATTCTTTTACCAATTCTTTCTTTCATATTTGGAACTTCTTCATTTTTTCATCAATATTTTTTTACATGGTATTAGAGCAAGTGTCATTCTAAATCTATCTTTCGTCTTTTGTTATTTGTTGGTTCCTGGTGCATCAAGCCATTCTCTTTCAAAGTCTAATTAAGAAATGAAAAAAAAGGGCTTGTCATACAATACTAAGAACAAAAGTTCCTTCAAGGGAGTTGGTGTTACCACATTTCCTTTGAATGGAAAAAATTATTCAATTTGACTCAATCTCCCTGAAAGAGCATTAAGTGAAGAATATGAAGATTGATGTTATAATGACAACTTGGTCTATACATGGATTTTGAATTCCATGGAGCCATTGTTGGTAAGTGCATTCTTTAAAGCTGAAATTCTAAAGCACTTTAGAAGTCTATAAAGAGACAATTTGGTCATCAAGGAAACCTTAATGAGAATATATGAGTTGAAGCACTTTATCAACAATATCAGCCTTGGTGGAGGTGATCTAATAGAGTATAACATCAAAATTAAGGAAGCATGGGATGAACTTCAATCTCTAAGACTGAATATCACCAATATTGAAGCATTAGAAAAAAGAGCCTATGAGGATCTTGTGATATCATATTTGATAGGTTTGGATTCTGACTATGATGATCTTAGGAACCATATCCTTAGAATTGAGCCTTTGCTTCATTACAATGATGTCGTAAACAAAGTGAATAAAAAGTACATGCAAAGAAAAATTTTCAATGGGAATTCAAGTAAGGTCAAAAGAGGCTTTGGCAAAAGTATTAAGATTCTTAGGAGTGACAATGGGAAAGAATACACTAGTGCTACTTTTGAGAATTACTTGAGTACTTTAGGAATAGTTCAGAAAACGACTTGTCCCTACACACTCAAACAAAATGGTGTAGCCAAACGAAAAAATCAGCCATCTTAGATATGGGAAGGTAATTGATGTTTTATCAAAATAACCCTAAAAGATATTGAAATGAAGCCATTCTCACTGCCATACATTTGATTAATTAAATGCCTTCTAAGTTATTGAATAGAAAATCTCTTTTTGAGTTTTTGTATAATAGATAACGCAACTTATCTTAACTTAAGGTATTTAGCTGCACTTGTTATATTCATATCCCTGATTACGCTAGAAATAAATTTAGTCATAGAAGCATAAAGTGCATATTTTTAGAGTATTGTATTGATAAAAAAAGGTTATAGATGTTTAGATTTTTGTATAAATACGAAATTTCTCTCAAGAAATGTTATTTTTTTAGAAAATAATCATTGCTTTGACAAAGTGAGAAATAAGGAGGAGATCAAGGAGGATCTTCTTCTCTTATCTATCATAGATAACTGGTTAAGTTCATTAAGAAATAATAATCAAATTAATAATAGAATTAGTTTGAATAAAATGAAAATGAGGATTCTAACTTTGAAGATTCAACGCTAAGAAATGATGATGTATGTGAACCATTGGAATCAAATGAAGATTAAAACATAGTTAGTGAAAGTCAATAGAAATAGAAATTCATGACTTGTCCAATGACCAATCACATAGAAATAGTGGACCGAATACTCAAATATCTCAAGGGAACTCTAGGAAAAGGAATACTTATGAAAAAATATGGATATCATCAAATTCTCGCCTACACAGATGCTGATTGGGTAGAAAGTATTGAAAACAGCAAATTTACAACCGAATATTGCACTTTTGTTAGTGGGAATTTGGTGACATGGAAGAGCAAAAAGTAAATCGTGGTAGCCAAATCAAGTGTCGAAACTCAATATAGAGCATGGCTTCAACCACTAGTGAATTGATATGGTTGAAGATTTGGGTTTTAATATGAAGGCATCCATATAGTTATATTATGATAACAAGTCGACGATACATATTGCAAGTAATCTGGTGTTTTATGAGAGGACCAAGTATATAGAGATAGATTGTTACTTTATAAGAAAAAAGTATTTAAACAAGATAATCTCAATGCCTTATGTTAGGAGTAAAGATCAATTGACAGACATGTTTGTTAGCAAATTGAACTTGATCAATTTGTTCAAGTCCAACTTGAGGGGGAATGTTGAAAATGATAGTCATAGCAACTAATATGGATTTTGGTTGACTCATCACCATTTTTACAAGCAATTTAGAAGGCCCAAATCATTTACATCGTCTACAAAACCCAATACAAACAATTAAAAAAACTAAATACAAGAAAACAAATAAATTAACAGTTGAACAGTAGCTGTTGTGAACAGTAACGATCAAAAAATTTGAAAACTAGCTATTACAAACTCATGTATATAAACATATCATTGTAAATGAAAAAGGTAGAAAACAACTTTTTTATTCTTTCACCAATTCTTTCTTTTACATTTGGAACTTTTTCATTACTTCATTAATATTTTTTCACATTTTATTCTCTCATCTATTCTGCTTCATCTTTTTTTTCTCCATTCCAAACAATTTACGATTGTTATTGTGAAGTAGTTTATGTACTGATCCTTATAGAAATCAACATGGTATCAGAGCAAGGTTTTTAGCCTATCGTTTCTTCATTATTCTTGAACTGATCATGTTTAAACCACTCCCTTCTACTCGACCATATCCATAATGGCACTAGAGGACTTTTCCTCAAATACCATTAATCCAACCTCACAACCAGTCCCAAAAATGGTAGAACATAATGGAAATACCACCATCAATCTCATTACCATTCTTCTTAATAATCAAAATTTCCCTATCTGAATCAAAACTACTACTAATACTTTGTGTGGCCGTAGAAGATATAGTTATGTCACGAGCACTATCAGAAGACCATCCTTGAATGATGAAGACTATGAAGCATGGTTCCAAGTCGACAAGATTGATACGAACCTCGCTAAAAATAACGAGACCCAAACTCAACAAAGAACCCAAGATCGTTCTACGATCAGATTTCAATGGAACCTTGACCCATTGTTTATAAAGAAATAATAACTTCGGTATAATGTAGACGCCAAAAACGGTGATGGAAGTCCATTTGATAAGTCACTGATGAACGTCATAAGAATATTCTTGATAAGTTTGAATAGTTCTTTAAAGAACCAAAGAGAAAATAACTCTCAATTTTTCTAACTAATGAATTCTAATTGCTTTTTATTCAAAGGTACCTTTTTATAAACAAAATCGTATTTTGTACTTACCTAAGACAAAGAAAATAATCAGCCAATCAAATGGCTCTACATGCTCAAATTAAATAAGAAAAGTTGACTAATTAAATAGACTTATAAATGAACTCAAGCACTCCAAGAAAAGCTGACTAATTAAATAGACTTATAAATGAACTCAAACACTCCTAAATATTCTTATTGTACTTACTAAAAAATCAAGTTAGATTTAGCCTGACTTTTCTAGAGTTTGAATCATGCAGATCCATCTGCATGATTGGACCAATTCAAGTTTCGATTGGTTCAGTTACAAGAGTATAAGTAAAGAAGTTCAAAAATTCACTTAATGGGCTAATTCAAGAAATTTGGACTCAAGTAAATTCGTGGAGACCCATTGAGCTTGGTCCACATATCCAACAAATATGGATCTGCATGATTCAAACTCTACAAAAGTCAAGTCAAATCTAAACTTGATTTTTTAGCAAGTAAAATAGGAATATTTAGCAGTGTTTGAGTTTTGAATTCATTTATAAATTTATTTAATTAGTCAACTTTCCTTGGAGTATTTGAGTTCATTTATAAGTCTATTTAATTAGTCAGTTTTTCTTATTTAATTTGGGCATATAGAGCCATTAAATTGGCTAATTATTTCCTTTCTATCTTAGGTAAGTACAAGATACGATTTTGCCTATAAAAAGACACTTTTGAATAAAAAACAATCAGAATTCATTAGTTAAAAAAATTTAGAGTTATTTTCTCTTTAATTCTTTGAAGAACTATTTGAATTTATCAAGAATTATTCTTGTGATGTTAATCAGTGATTTATCGAACGGACTTTCATTACCGTTTATGGCATCTACATTATACCAAGGTTCTTGTTTTTTTATAAATAATGGATCAAAGTTCCATTCAAATCTGATCGTATAATGATCTTGAGTTTTTTATTGAGTTTAGGTCTCGTTATTCTTAACGAAATTCGTATCATTGCATTGATATTATATTTTAAACTATAAAATTAATCATATATTTTGTTATAGTATGCACATAAATAAATAAAGTACGTTATAATTTTATTATTCAATTTAAATATTCATACAATTGAGAGCATCCTTGCATTAATGTTCACGAGGATAATAAACTGAATGGAGACATCGTGGAAGGTACACGAATGTGTACCAGTGTTGTTTTTATGCCTATTAATGTTAATTGACAACGTTAGATTTTAGCAAAAGCTGATTTTGCTGCAGGCAAGATAAAGTTATATAATTAACTATTGGCCTTCACCAATGATGAATTTATGATAAGAGCGTGTAGTAAGGACGTGCTTGCTTCTTCCATCTTTGTTGAGAAAGTCTAGTTTTTATGTTGTCATGATCGATTTGATTGACGATTGGACACCATTCAAGACCACTTGTTTGCGCAAAAATATGTCTCAACAGGATAGCAATTGAAGAGACTATGAAATTTTTGATGTAAAGTTCAAAACACGTATATTATATTTGAAGGTTGGCTTGATTTTGGTCCAACTGGCCAGGTGTTATCGAGGAAGAGGATAACAATTAGTTTGCGGTGGAAACAGATTTTGTAACAATTAATGGATGATTGAGTTGATATTTTTGATAGATTTGTGTTAATTAATAACGTCTATAAGTTATTAAAATTTACTTTTAAGAATAAAAAATAATTTATTAAAATAATTATTTAGTATACATAATTAATCTATTGGGTGTAAATAGCTTGTTAATTTATTAAAAATAAATATAGTTAATGTAAATATATACTCAATTATATAATTATTCAAATTGCTAATAAAATTATAACATGCTTGTTTATTTGTGCCCGTGTTGGAACAAAACATACAAGCAATTTTTTATTTTAAAAAATTTAACTCCAATGTAACAATTATTCTCAATTGTATTATTGATAATATTTGCATAAGAAAATTTTTGCACGTTTACATTATAATCAATATTTTTTTATGTTTGGTAGATATTAGTGCCCAAATGTTGAAAATTTAATCAAAAATATCTACCAAACGTCAACAATTTTTATATTTAATCAAAAAGTTATTCTTCTGGCTCAAATTAAATTTTATTTATTTCTTAGACTAAAATAAGTTTGAACTTTTAAAATGGGTTATTTTATCTAAAAAAACTCATAATTTAATTTAGTAGATGTTTTGAATAAATTTCAAAATTTTTGATATTAGTTATATATAAATATATATTATGTTTTGTAAGTCACAATGTATAGAATTAAAATTATATATACATATACATGTAATTAATGAATACGTTTCAAGTTTTATTTGATATTGAGTGGTGGCCATTTTTAAGCTACATAATTTTTAAGTTATAATTAATGCAATATTAAATTATTAAATATTAAATATTAATAAAAAATAAACAATCTCATTAAAAATTAATATTATTTAATATTTATTTTTAGTTTTACTTTCAAAATCCATTTAAAACTTTGCAATCTCAAATGAAAACTCCAAACTTTAATATCTAATTAAGTTGTAGAAACAAATAAGGCTATTTGCAACTTAAAATATACTTTTCACGTTTATATTTTAATAACATTTAATAATTTTATGGTATTCAAAATATATATTTATTATTAAGAATAATCTGATATAATTAAATAAAATATTATAATTTTTTACACCCATCACAACATATCCATAAAACATTAAATCTAAATCATAATATTCATCATCTTCATCTATTTCACAAGTAGTTGTATTTAAAATTGTCATATTTTTACTATACTTTAAAAATAATTTTTAAAAAGTATTTGGTAACGCATTATTTTTATTAAAATTTAATTATTTTATTATTATTGTTGTTTTAAAATCATGTTACCTAATTTTCTGAAATAAAATTTGTCTTTAAAAAAATAACAAATTTCTATGAATAAATTTTTTTGAAATAAAATTTGTCTAGTGAAAACAATTAATTTTCTTGGACAAATCTTGTTGAAACATAATTTATTGAGAAAAATTAATTAAAAATTAATTCACAAACAAAACTATTTACGCTATATAAGCAGAAGGAAAAAATAATAATAATAATAAGAGACCGAAAAAGAAGAACTCTCACCTTATACAAATACGCTAATGTCAAAGAAAAAAATTCTCTTACTTTTTGATCCATCGTATCACAAAAGAAGATTACAATCATGGCCCTTTGGGGTGTGAGAACAATTCGAGAATAATTAGGTGTATGTTTATGAATGGGCAATTGGCCACCATTAATAACTAGTGGATTCTCCACCCTCTCTTACCAAGTAGATTTCTATTATTTAGCTATAATTCTCACCCCCTGTAAAGGATTGTAATTTTGTTATGAATACAAACGCCCATGAACAATAACATTTCAAGCTTTCATTCTCTCCTTGTCTTGATGTCTCCAAAAGGCATTTGAGAGCAATTTAATATATATATATATATATATATCATTTATTTTAACTCTTGTCATAATTTTTATTTTATATTTTATATTTTACTAATCATGTCTTTGAAGGTAGTTGATTGCAATTTAATTTATATGTTGTCCATAAGGATGATCTATTAATTGTTCAAATGAAATGGTTCCATGAAAGTAAAAACTAAAAGAGTTAGAATCCCAGTGAAATAATACTCCAGAAGAGTTAAGAGCCCTTGATGTGATACAAGCGAACTCACATAAGTTTCAAGACCGACATTTGCCCCTAAAGAAGCACTTGTCACTGTAGAAGCACAAAAATCTGAAAAACAATAAAATACTTACAAATTACAAATATATAGAAAAACTGGACTTGTAATCATAATCATCGATAATATATATTTTTTTATAATAGCTACTGCAATTATGAAAGATCTTTACGATCTACAAATTGCTGACAAATGTGGATAGAAGCATGGTTGATCTTGATGCGAAAAAAACTATGTAATAAAATTGACTTTTGTTGTCAAACGTGGAGTATTTGTAACTCTAGTCCGAACATATAAAGCTGTTGAACTAATTGGATGCAAATGGGTATTTGTATGAAAACCTAATGAAAACAATTAGATCATTTAATATAAAACATAACTTGTTCCTCATGATTTCTTATATAAACTTAAAATTGACTTTGATGAGATATTTTCTCTAATTATAATTATAATTATATTTTTTTAAATATGGTTCACAATGTTAAAATGACTCAATATACAAGTTATATATGTATTGATAATTTATATATATGAGTCACTTGACGCTAGTATTTATATAAAAATTTATGAATAATTTAGAATACTTAAATTATATAAATCACAATATTATAATTTGTTTTCAATCAAGGTATAATGTTCTTTATGTGGATTAAAATAATTGGGTGCATGTGTATAATCATTTAAGCGAATATTTAATAATAGAATGATATGTCTATGTGTATTCATAAAGAAAACTAAATCTAAATTTATCATTATAATAAAATATATCAATGAGTGAATATAATTAGAACTCTTAAAAGGATTTCAAAAACTACTTGAAAAAAAAATCTTAGAATTAAAAATTTAGAAAAATAAAATATTGTTTTAAGTTACAAACTAAGTACAAATTTAACTGAATATTTACCTATCAATATGTTTATTTTAAAAAATTATAAAATATTTCAATATAGATAAAATTTATCTATTAAATACTTTTATGATTGTTTAACTTCTTAATCCTAGATCAGATTCATTTGGCCCCAAAAAAAGATAATGATACGATACTTGATCTAGAAATATTATATCTCAATATAATTGATATTTTATTATATCTAGTATAATTTATCAAACTATAAATAGTTTTTTTTTGTTAACTTATTAGTCAAATTCAATTCTACAACTATTTGTTCACATTAAAAATATATTTTTCGTTATCTTTGTAGAACAATAAATTTAAAATTATTTTATTATAATATACCAACATAAAATTCAAAATTTGTTAATTATGCAAATGCTAACTATCTTTATTATCTTCGTAATGCTTGTTCACAAACAATTATATGTTTGCAATTATAAAAATACTACAATCTTTTAGTGGTTCATAAAGTAATTTTTTATTACTACCTCTTCTAGCCACTTTAATATCCTTGCACTACATAAAGCAAGTAGGTAAGATATGTGGTTGTGAGCTGTCTTCTATGATAATCATAGTACATATAGTCTATCTTTTACAAAGATAATGTTATTTGCATTGATTAAGTTAGAGAATAATACATTAAAAGAGAAAATATCAAAAATATTTTACTTAAATTTTTCTATACTAATGAGTTATAACAAAGTCAACAAATTAAAGTTAAACATATATGCTCTATTAATATTTTTGTTAATATTTTCTCCAAAAGCTTATTAATATTAAATTCTGAAAAATTGGTACATAACATTGACATACGTCGATTTCATAAATTTATAAATTGATATTTGTTATTTTAAGTACGAGAATTTTATCTAGAAGAGCATATTTTCTTATGAAAAAAAATTATAAAATTTATACTAAACAAATCGCGATAATTTTTTTTTTTATTAAGTTCTATCTTACTATTTTTCCGTCCAACAGGAACTGATAGTTAGAATCCAAGGAGAGTACAACATCGGTACTCTCCGTCACTTACAAAGTTGAACCACCACTTGCTATGCGGGATTTCCACTATTTACAACTAATTCTCGCCATACATAGAGGGTTGCAATCTTGTTAAGAACGCACACATCAATGGACGAATACATTTTCCAGCTTTCATTCTCTCTCGGTCGTATTTCACTTTGGTCCCAATACTTTAACTCATTTCCAGCTATTGGTTAATAACAGTGTAAATAAACGTAATGATTAAATTGTTAAATCAAAGTAGAGGAAGCGAATTATGTGGATTTCTACCAATAAATTTTATATATATACATATATTAAATTCCAATTTCGTATGTTTTAAAAATATTCATTCCAGCTTTGTTGTTAGTAAATTCTGTTATTGAGGATAATTTATTAATTTTTGACGATACAATTGTCATAATACCCTTTAAATTGTAAATTAAAGTAAAACTAACATAAGCAAATGACATATGGTCCTCATGATACATCATGTATTACCTTAAGAAATGATATGTGGCATAAGGTAAATCACTTGTAATATATACAGTACATACAATGTTTATTAAATAAATATATATATATAAAATTACTCCATTATTTTAAACTAACGCAATATTTAACAATTTTGCATATTTTATATTATTTAATATTTTAAATTAATTCTTCACTATTAACTATATTTAATAATAGCTATACTATTACTAATAATATTAAATCATTCCATGTATTTTATACTATTAAAAAATTTAATATTATTTTAAAATATAATAATTACTTCTTACCTAAAAAAAAGTTATATATAGAATATTTGTAAAATAAAATAAATAAATATATGTATTTAAAGAAACCATTAACAACTAGTCCTTGCTACTATTGTTGTTCCCGCCACTCATCCTCCTGTTGTTGTTGTTGTTGTTGTTGAGCACCGCCATTGTTGACGTCAAATTAGTTCATGGTCGGCATGGATAGACTTCGGATATCCATATTTACATAGCAAAAAAAAAAAAAAAAATGCACTCAACGAGATTCGAATGAGGTTGGCATCGTCACATTTAAGCCCCTTTTGCCCCCTAATTTACTTTGCAGTGCTGTCCATACGACGTCATTTGTTACGAATTTCACCTGATTTAGACCTCGTCTGTTGCAATAGATATTAGACAGATTGAATTTTAATGATACAAATTAATAACGAACTAAGCTATTGCCGACGATGTTGACTAGCAGTTGCAACTATTTCTCTTTTTCAATTTATTTATTTTAGCACATTGTGTGTCAACAATAGCAAGTCATGTCAATTAACAAACTCGTCTCATATTTAACTGTTTATACTAATACGTTCTAATTAAAATTATTATCTAAGCACACACAAAATTTATTAGTGGACAATCATAAATTTGTTAGTAAAATTAATTTTACATTCATCATTTATTTTATATATTTTATCTATTATTAAGAATGATAATTTTTAATTTTACATCTATTATTTATTTTATATATTTTATTTATTATTAAGAATGATAATTTTTAACATAATTTATCAACCCGAAATAATTTATAAATTTAAATTGATGCAATTTTTAAATAAATAATATGAAGTGACAACTAATTTACTCAACTAGCATGTCTAGTTGTACATGTTCTTTATAGCTAAGTTTTTTTTGCTTTTATTCATATAGGTCTATATATCTTGCACAAATACCCTTTAATTTTACAAAATATTCAATTTAGGCACTTCTATTAAGTTTGTATTAGAGTAAAACAAAAAGTTCTGCTGCCTTTTTTCTTTTTTCTTTTGAAAAATCGGTCAGGAATTGTTGTAATACCTTCTTGATGATGCTGCTCCATGTCTTCAATGCTTTGCCACAGCCCTAAATCCTAGCCATCACTTGGCCACAATCCATGGCTGCCCAAAATAACAGATGATTCTTCCTCTCTAACCGAGGTTTCTTCTGACAGCAAGAAGTCCTCCACAATGACTATTCATGGAACTTCTTCTCCACTTCCTATTAAATTGGATTGTGCTAATTATCATGTTGGGTTCAATATTTTGAGGATGCATATTGCTGATAGAAAATCACAGAGAGAAAGGTTGCACTTGTAGAGGAAATCCGGTCTGCGATGAATGGGTGTCTAAAGATACCTAGTGCAAGTCTTGGCTTATCAATTCTATGACGGATAATCTGATGTCACACTTTATGCAGTGTGGAATGGCACAGGAGCGTTGGGATACAGTCACGAGAAGCTATCTTGATGTCTCTGATTCTTCTTAGACCTATGAATTGATGAAGAATTTCTTTCAACTGTGTCAGGTGGTCAGCATCTTGCCGTATATCACAATGACTTGAACTCAATCTTCATAGAACTTGATTATCAAAGGCCAAATAATATGACGGGTGCAACTGATATTGAGAAACAACGGAAGCATATCCCTAAGGTTCGAGTTTATATGTTTCTTGCAAGTTTGGATCAAGTTAGTAGTCGTGTTTTAACTACATCTCCTTTGCCAAGCCTAGAAGATGCATATTCTCTAGTTCGTCATAAAGCGCGGAGACAAGTCACTATAGGAATAGAGGATCACTTTGAGGCCTCGGCTCTTGTTATCCAAAAGAATAATTCTCAGCCAACTCTTCCTACCATCTCTTCTTCTTGTTTTTTCACTCACTGCAACAATACAAGACATACTGGTAATGTTTGCTGGAAGAAACATGGTTATCCAGAGTGGTTCAAGCTTAAACAAACTGAGAAAAGGATAAGAAACTAGCTCAAGTCGCCATGACCGATACTTTCCATTTTTTACTTCTCATGTATGTCAAGTGTCAAGGAGGTAATTCCAGTTTTCCTCTATTTCTATTGCTTCCAACACTTGGGTTATTGATACAGGGGCCACTGATCACATGACTAGTAACTCTTCTATACTTAACTCTAATATCTTCATATGTTAAGTCTGTTCAGGTTGCTATAAGCCTCTTATACCAAATACAAGAGTCATTCTCTTTTACATTCTCCTTGTCTTTTATTTTACTTGCACCTAATCTCTCTAATAGCCTTCTTTCTATTAGCAAAATTACTAAAAACCTTAATTATTCTGTAACCTTTCATTTTACTCATTTTGTGTTTTAGGATCTAGCAGAGATGATGATTGGTATTAATAGGAGACAAGAGGTCTTTACTACTTGGAGACAAGGGCAAAAGAGTTGAAATCTGAACCTAGCTGTGGTTTTTAATTAGAGAGAGAGTCTAATAAGAAGAAGATACTTTTATGGCATTGTCGTTTAGGATATCCATCATATTCTTATTTAGAACATTTATTTCCTAAGTTTTTCTTTCAATATTTCCACTTCTAGTTAAAGTGCGAATGGTTCATTTACGCTAAAAACCATTGTTCCTTTTAGAGAAAGTTTCAATGAAAGTTCTATTCCTTTTTGATATGTTTATATGTTTATGTGTTTATATTGATATGTCTACTATTTTTAATTTAGGTCATAAATACTTTGTATTTTTTTCATTGATGATCATATTAAGGTGAGTTGGATTTATTCGCAAAAATTTAAAGTGATTACGCATGTTATTCCTTGAATTTACTAAATGATTGTTACACAATTTCCTACTCAGTTTAAGGTTTTTTATTCTGACAACAGTCATGAGTTTATAGATCAATCTCTTATTGGTTTCTTTAAAAAAATATGACATCTTTCACTAGACTCTTGGTTTACTTTGCTATGCGTATTCCTAGGATTTTCTAGGCTAAGGTTGTCATGACATTGTTCTTCTTATCAATCGAATGCCTACTTGTATTATTTACCATCAAACTCCTTTGAGAATACTATCTCAATTTCACTCTATCCATTTTGCACTAAATTTTTGTCCGATAATTTTGGTTGTGTGTGTTATTTTCATGTACACTCTTTTCATGGGATAAACTTTATCCCTTTACTCTTATGTATGTCTTCTTTGGTTACTCTAGTTACAGAAAGACTATAAATATTTTCATCCACTTACAGGTAAATACCACGTGTCCATGGATATTTAGTTTTGCGAAAGGGTGTTATTACAACAAATGAGTAGTTATAACACTTGTCTTGCATTTGGTAAATTTAAATTTACCACTTACAGTTTGCCTACAATCAATCAAAAAGTTGCAGAAAATCATTGTGATTTACCATTGCATTGAATATATTATTAATGATGAATAAGCAAGTTGTTAAAACTAAAATTTTATCACGAACAATTGCTCGTCGTCAATGTTCACTAATTTACTACTATAGATATGCGTGGTTAATTTTTCTTATTATAACATAACATGTCTTATTTTTTTATGAATGTACTCTCATTCCTCTTTAGGAGGAGATTAGTAGTAAGGAAGAGGAAAGAAGTTATGGATTTTAGATAAGGGGAATGATTCATCTATTATGAAAAAAGGAAACTTTAAAGGCTCTTGATAAAAGGGAGTTTTTAGATATTCTTAATATTGTAGAAATTAAGTTAGTAAAAAGTTGGTGAAAGAGGAGCCAACTTGTTCAAAGAAGTACATGTGAGAAAGAACGAAGATCTTACTATCATGTCCTTTTGTCTTAACTTTAATACCTCTCTTGATCGTTTTACCATACTGAAATGTTTCAGGATTGACTTTGAGGTGCATGTTTCTTATCCTTTAACTTCAACTTCAAATATTAATTCTAACCATATAACTTAAAAAATTAAGGACGATAATTTTTAATACAATCATCAACTCAATATAAATTCTACACAATTTGTAAGTTTAAGTTGATATAATATAATAAATTATTAAATAGATAGCACAACATGACTAATAATCATACCAAGTTCTAGTTTAGATTTGTCGTGTCATGTACCCATTTACGACATTGTACTAACTAATTTATAATTTAATAAATTTATTTTATATTTTATATTTAAAAAATAATTATTTATCATGTTTTAATATATAGTTAGTTATATCCAGTATAAAATTGATTATTATTTAACAACATAATACATTAATATTATAAAAAAATGTTAAAATATACAAAAAAATTAAACTAATGACATGATTATAACTCATTTAACTATTTAATAATCAATAATGGCTATATTACAATTGCTCTAATATTACAACAGCTATTTTTAACTGTTTGATTCTTTTAATTTAGATCTATCTATTAATTTAGATATAATGACTAAAATTAATTTTATATTAAAATATTAAAGAAATTGGCTACTGGATGAATAAATCCTTCACAATTGAGCTTTTTCTTTATGTCAAAATAGCTCTAAACCCTCTCTTGTATCTCTTAACTCATCTTTTCATTTACATCTTCTTCTTTACAAATCAAGTTTGCATTTTCTTTTTCAACATACAAATTTGCTTCTTTATCTTGACAATCTAGATTTGCATATTTTTCTTCGCAACTGATGTTTGCATTCTTTTTTCTTCTTTTTCATGATAACTAGGCAAAATATTTGTACTTTGCAAATTCTCTTGAAGACCTAAAATTTTTGTAACAAAAACTAATTTTTCTCCTATTCTCTCTCAATATCAACTTTTGGGTGTTGCTTAATTTAGTTTTCTAAACCCTCTTCTTTCGATCTTTGTAAATTAGAGTAGTAAGTACTATAGTTTTGATTACTATTTTACTTTTTGTGTCTAGAATTCTTGTTACCAAAAATTAAAAAAAATTATTGATATACTTGCTTTTTTGCTCATTTTATTATTTATTTTTACTGGTACAAATGTAGGTCATAAGAAAGAAAATTATCTTTCATTTTTGTTTGATATATGAGTGTTCTTAAGTTTCGAGGTAATAATTTTTAGTTTATTTTTATTGAAGGGTTTGTAGCTAGTGATAATGATGGTGATTGGTTCATAGGTATTCAAGTATTGGCCTGAACCAAGGGATATTCACATGTTTTTCAATTTAAAATCAAATGTAAAATAATTCCTACTTTACTAAACTTTAAATTTTTTCGTTAAGTTTCAACTTTTGTAGAAATTAAAGAAATCATTGTTATTTTTGTATTTTTACAGGGAGGCTTCAAGTTAATCTCTCTTTGAAACATTGTCAAAAGTAATATGAAATCTTGCCATTTTTTATCATGTGTAAGAAAACTCATCATATTTTGATCCTTTCTTTTTAGTTTTTTTGGAAACTATTTTTGACTCGAATGTTTTGAAGAATGTAAAGTAGACAAAGTAAAATTATGGGTTTTGACTATTTCTTTGTTATGATTTTTTGTTTATTTGGAAGCTTTATGTTTAAAAACTCAAAATCTCATTTATATAATATGTCTCTTTGATATGTATTGCTTTATGTTTTTCATTTTTGTTGTTGTAAATCTGAAAGTTATTGTGGAACAATATTTTTTTTAGAGAATTTTACGTGAGCTTTACACTTTTCTAAACTTTAAGCTTTGAATTTCTTTAGTAACAAACTTTCTACTATAATCTTAATCTCTTTTCGTCAATTAAGTTGGATTTGTTATTGTAAGAAAATGTACAAGTTGTTTTAAAAATTAAAATTTATTTGTGTTTTGTGTTTAACTTGTGTCATATTTAATTTTGAAAAAAGCCAACATAACACAATTCATTAATCTCTTACTATTTGTATCATATTGTATGCAAATTATCAAAATATCAATTTGGTTTTCAATCTATTATTAGAAAAAATATCGTATTTTTGGTGTTATATTTGTCATAAGGTGTGTTTATTTATTAATTTAATTGTGATAATTTTGTTGTAATTGAGATTCACCTTGTTAATGATACTTTTTGTTTTTGTATTCTCGTAATGTGCATATTTAGTTATGGTGATATTACGTCTAATAATATATCAATTAAGGTAGATTTTATTAACATTTTGCTTACTAGCATGGTTAGTTATGTGCTTCATTTGCAAGATACCTATTTGTTAAGAACAATTAAGAATGGTGGTAATGAGGGGACTATTGAATTGTATATAATTTATGTGAAAAAATAAAAGACAAGGATAAGAACAAAGATGGCATTGACATTAGGTATTCTAGTTATTTGTATTGGCATTAATGTTGACGTTATGCAATTTGTTAAGAATCTTGGTTGTTGAATTCCTTTTATCTTTCAACTATGTTGGTAGCTATTTGTAGTCATATTTACATTTTATCTATCTAGATAAGGCTAGAGTAGATAAACCACATAAAAAGATGGCAAAATTCATATTTGCACTTAACATGATTGCAGTCGAGTTTCTTACTATGGCTATTAATAACAATAGTTTTGTGAGGTATATAATAAATTTAATTATTTGGTGTAATATACTTTTATCTTATTGATTCTGCTTGGTTGTTAGCTTAAAGCTCAAAGATTAAGTATACCTGTTGTAAACTTACTCTATCAGTTATATGGTCTTGGTAAAATCATTTTATGATATATTAGATTTAGTAAATTTTTATACTTGTTATAGTGCTAAAATTATATGTCATGATATATATATATTCATAACATATGAACACAGGCCAAAAATTGAGAATTGAAACTTAGAAGCTGGAAATATATTTCATTTTATTTAACAAGAAGCTTGTAGCATGAGTATAATAACATTATAAGTGAACCAGTAAGAAAACTAATACAACATTAAGTTGTGAATATAAATATATGGCATGTTTTATCCTTGACAATATGATATAGATTATGCAGTATATACAATCATATTCACAAAGAAGACATACAAGGAGAGTAACCCACCATATAAGGTATTTTAACAAAATTTGGTATTTTGAATACAAATAATATATTCATTTATGAACAATAAACTTTATAACATCTAATCGCATGAAATCTTTAGACTTTTACCCTTGACTTTTTTTGAATATGATAATCTATGACATCAACTTAAAAAGAATAGTAATTTAATAAATGGTGCGTACTTAAAATAAAATCCTTACAAAACTAGTAAAGTTTTCAGCTTCTAAACCCCATAGGCTACCACAAAAGTCAAATAATGCACCAACAAGTAAAGCATCTAAATAGCATGCCAAGTAAACTATTTTATGCAATATGCAATTACGTAATATACACAAATTATAAGTACATGAACTCTAACATTAATATTTGTCTTTTATGCTAATACGCATCACTCTACTATTTAAATAAATCTTTGGTTTCACAATTATATGACAAGCAAATAAGAACATGTTATATATGAGAATGTGTTTTTATTGTGCTCACAGATACAAATGAGATAGGTGCTTATGTGTTGGGTAGATATTAGACAATGTCATAGTTACTTATGCCCACAACATGCTTGAATATACATGTTACATAATAAAACTTACATCTTAACAATTTTTTTCTCATATACAGGTTGTTTAGTAGTTGAAACTGGGTACTTTTTTTTTCCAAAGCACTATGCTTTACTTGGGTCGTTTTGTTGGTTGATGTAGCTTTATGCAATTTTTATAAATGATGAGTTTCGTTGTATAAGATATTCACTACAAAGGTTATTTGTAACACAAGATATGTAGTTTGCTTATGATTCAAAAATTTCTTATTTATAACTCAATCTATCAAGTAAAGTTATATGATAATCATTTTAGTATTCTTGATAAAATAAATTTTGAACAATCGTATTATTTGAGGTTAATGTATTTTGTAATACAACCATGCAATTTTTTTTAAACTTAATAAAATTTCATTTGTAATCACTTCAATTATCTTATAATCAGTTGGACTAATACATAACTATTTATACAGATATATAAATTTTTTTTTTTTTTGAGGGGTTGTCCACAAACAAAGATATTTAAAAAGTGATTAATTTTTTTAGTAAGGTAAAAATGTTTAAAAAGTGATTATCTTTATGTCCAATGAGCAAGTCAACAAAATGATTTATTTCATTCAACCAGTAAAGATGTTTAGAAAATCATTAAATTTTTGCTAGCTGAGTAAGTCAATCGAATGATCTTTGATCGGCCAATAAAAATATTTAGAAAATAGTTAAATTTCTTCTGGTTGAGTAAGTCAACTGAATAATTTATTTCAGTCGACCAATAAAAATATTTAAAAAGTAATTCTAAATAAGTTACTTGGATAATTTGTTTTAATCGATTAGTAAAAATTTGTCAACATTAAAATTAACAACAGATACAATATTTAAAAGTTTTAAGATATTTTTATTTATATCTTACTAAAATAAATTAAATTTGTATAAACTAACTATATAAAAAAATCATCTGTTTAGTTTCCGTATTTAAAAAGGACTAAAAAATTGAATATCCAAAGCCATTCAAAATAATATAAAAATAATAATAATTAAGAAAAATTAAATAATATATATAATAATAATTATTTGTTAACATTATAATTTTAATTTTACTTTTAATACTATCCCCAAATACTATTTATCAACTTATTATTTATTTAACAAAATTATAAATATTCTCATTTAATTTATGAATAAAAATTAAATTATATATAATTATCGTGGGCCGTTTACAAACCTTAGGTATTGTATATAATACTTGAAATCCCAATTATTTGTTTTCAACCTCTATCAATTATCACAAATTAAAATCTTAAATAACAAGTTAAATGTTAAAATTTTGCTTAAAATATGAAATAAATGAAGATTTGTTATGACTGACATTAAATTGAAAATGATTAATATTGAATGTCATATATTTAATATAAAATATCAAACATATATAGAATGTAGTTAGCATCTAATACACAAATTTTGAGTCAATAATGCAAAATTTTAAATAATTATAATAATAATAAATTATACAATCAATGTTATACTCTTTTAAATTATACAGTTAAAAACTTATTGTTATTGTTGTTATTATTATTATTATTATTATTATTATTATTATTATTATTAATCATCATAATCATCATCATCATCATCATCATTATTTTTTTATTATTATTGTTATTATTATTGTATTAATACATAGGTTTAAATAATACATTAATAAATGACATTATTCAAATAGAGTTGCATGTACCTTTACTAGAATTAATATGATAATATATAATCAATCTCGATTTTAAAAAATTAATTTTATGTATAATTAATTTTTAATAAATAACATAATTAAATAAATTATACACACAAATATATAACCCATTTTTCTAACAATTATTTTTTTGATATATTTTTAATAAAAATAATTCATAATGGGGTGTGCGTAACCATGATATAAAGCATTTATAAACTGAACAATATTTAAAATGGAACGCATGATACTTATAACATTAAGTGTAAACTTGAAATAAAATGCACACACATTTTGATAATTGAAATGTCTACAGACCATGGTTATTGTGCATTATACTTGAAAAACTAAGACAAAGGCTTATAACAAGCAATGCAAAATTTAAATTGTCTTTGCATAGTACTTAAAACTAGTAAGGTGATACTTGAAGAACCAATATAAAAGTTAAAACCGAAGTACACACAAATTCTAATAAATATTTATTGAGATGTATTTTAACACAAATATTTGCTTACTAGACTTAAAATACTAATATAAAAGTTAAAATATTAACACAAAAATTAAAACAAAAGTGCATACAGTCACATTCCAAAGTATATATTGGCATAAGTATATATTTAAAGTACTTAAAAACACTAACTTTAATATTAAAATAAGCAACAAAAAACTTGAAATATTATTAAACAATATTTGAAATACCCTGTGCAAAAGTTTAAACACTAACATAAAAGTTAAAACAAGAGTATACACAATTATATTGTACATTGACACAATTATATGCTTATAACACTTAAAACACTAACGTTAATTTTGAAACAAATAATGTAAAACTTGAAAAGTGTTTAAACAATATATGAAGTACCCTATGCAAAAATTGAAACATCAATATAAAAATTAAAATAAGAGTGAACATAATTATATCACAGGATATACATTAACACACATACATATTTACAATACTTAAAACACTAATGTTAATTTTAAAACGAATAACGCAAAATTTAAAACATTCTTAAACAGTACTTGAAACATTCTACTCAAAAGTTAAAACATTAACATAAAAATTTAAATAGAGATACACATAGCTACATCACAAGATGTATATTGATACAAATGTACATTTATGGTACTTGAACACTAACATTAATATTAAAATAAGCAACAAAAAATTTAAAATATTCTTAAATAGCACTTAAAACAACCTATGTGTAAATTAAAATCATATCGTACGTAACCATATCTCGAAATATACATTGACACAAATATATGTTTATAGCACTTGAAATACTAACGTAATTTTTAAAATAAATAACGAAAAACTTAAAATGAATTTAAATAATACTTAAAATAATTTACACAAAAGTTAAAACACCTATCAAATATACATAAATATTGTTAAATAATTTTTATTATGAACATTTAATGCTTTGGATGCAATCTTACATTGGATACATCATAAACTATCCTTTTAACAATCATATTATATTAGAATTTTAAATTGCCAACATAATTATTCAACTAGTTAAATTCAAATTAATCTTTATCTGATTCAATATAAATACAATGCTAAACAAATGCGATATGAAAATCTAAATTGCTACCCATATCTATTATATCTAGGAAGGGAGCATGAACAAGCATTTAGCTAACTTCAACATGCATTGCAATCGCAGAAACTTACACACACACATAGATACAAACGTGTAGGGCCAAAAGTAAGAACCCTACTACGCTTAAGCTGTTTCCTTAGCCTTTAGATACCATTACAACCCAAAAGAATTTCCTTAATAGTCAGCACTTCCCACCAGTAAATGCATGCATCAATTGATGTTTCCATCATTCAGTACCAGTACACCTCTTGGCCTCGTATAAACCTGAAAAAACAAGGTCATGACTCTTCAAAGTCAATTCAGCATCATGTGAGTTTAGAATTTCTAGTCCTACCTTGTGAGGATTGTAAAATACATACATAAATGTATAACAGTCATATTTAAGTTACAAACCACACATAAAACGCAAGTTTATAATAAGTTGTGGAGTTATGCTAGACATCCCAGATTTTTATCACAAATTTCTATTCCAAATGACATGGCTTTCTTCAAATGGTTGACATAGTTACACAAATTTCAAAACTATTTATTATAAATTTCACTACCCACTTGATGAATGCCACATCATTTGGGATAGATATTTGGGACAAAAATTTAGAATGTCTCTCTGGGCCATAAGGAGATAAAAAAAAATTTCAACCTGAATCTCTAGAATGATGAGGTTCCCACCGACGAGTATCCAGCAGCTCTCGTCTCCTTCAGAGCTGAAGCCAACCAATCCAAGCCTTCATAAAGTCCATCTCCTTTAAGGGCACAAGTCCCCTGAATATGCCATTTCCTGTTCTTCAAATCAAAGAGACCTAATCCTTCGCATACTTCCATTGGGGGCATTGCTCCTTTCTGAACACCAGTATCCAATATATGGTATGAATAACACCTTCCAAAAATAAATTTATCCATGCACATTACATGAACGCTAATAAGAATTTTTCTAGTAAGCAATAGAGAAAATTTTTCAATTTCTTTACTCTGTCCAAGGAAGCCCTAAATCTACCTCTAAAAACTCTTAGTCAACCTCACTATGCTCTTTTAAATGAAAACACTATTAAATAAAGTAGATTTGAACAAGAATAAACAATAAGGGACACCACTATGCTTCCATACATGTCAAAGCTATCGGGGTAAACCACATTTAAACACAGGTGCTCTCAAGTTATTGAAAACATAAAACTAGCTTAACCAGTGTCTTAATTATTGAAGACAGTGGAGTCTTAATGTCAACGCAATCAGTGGAGTACAAATAAAGTGATCCGTGGAGTATAATAAAACTAGCTTCTTAATTATTGGGAAGACGTCAGAGAGCATGGAATCAAATGAAGCATCTTTACATCTTTTCTTAATTTCCTTTTTTCTAGCCTAACTGATCTAGACAGACGTATAACCAACATCTTGAGCAGGCAAAAACTCAGTGTTCTGAAAGTTACAGTTTCCAATCTCCTAAAAGTATCTTTTGTGATCTTCCAAAGAATGATCCTTGACTTTACCAATAAAAATCAAGAATGCCAAGGGCATATTAGGCTCTGTACATAAAAAAGAATTGCATCGAGAAAAGGTGAGAAGTTCAGTTGAGGGAGAAACAAGGCAGAAATGCCATTACAACTGCTACTGCTGCCATCACCTTATTGCCCTCCACTATGCCAGCATCAGCTCCACCATCATAATATAACCGTCACCAGGCCAAAGGCTTTACAACCATACCTATGACTAATTGCCAAACGACCAGCTTCAACTGTAATTCAAACACAATTGAATGCAAAGAGGCAAATCAATCATAAAATGAGACTCTTTCACAGGTTTCTTTGACATGAGGACAAATTAACAAGACTTAGAAGCAGCATTGGGTAAAACACATACATGGAATAAGAAAAATTTTAGCATTCATTTTCATAATAGCAAATCCGAATTAAATGATGGCATGCACTTTGTTCCTTGTGCCAAAAACTAAATTTCAAATCCAAATTATTCTGGGATACAGAAGTTTCCATTTTTTCTTCCAAATACGTTTCTTCAATTCCTCTTCTCTCAACCGCTTTGAGTACTAACTGATAAAAATTGCCCTGGGAAACCAAAAACTATAACAAAGTACGAGGTTATAACAGAAAGAAATTTACACTTTCTATGAACTCCGTAGATAATATAATCGTCAACATGAGAAAATTTGAAAAAAAAAATAAAGAAAAATATCCAACCTAATTGTCTTACGATTGTTAAAGGATATCAAAGATTTCCTCACAAAAGGTTCAATGACATTGGTAAATCCAAGGTCATTGTAACTTTTAAGCCATTATCTGGCCATTTATTAATCATAGAACAGGACTATCATGAGTTTCAACTGATCATGTCACATTGAAATAAGAATATTGATGATTCATGAAATAGAGTCGTTATGTATGCAAGCAGATATATATCTCTCATCAATGGATAATTGTTCATGGTTTTTGTATTTATCTTTGTTGAATGAAGACAGAAAAATAGGTCCCACATGACGACTTGTGAGCTTGGCAAACTTTGCAAGACATACTGGGTAAAAAGGAATAAATAGTTCTAATTTCTGAAACGTGTAGTTATACAATAGAGACTATCAAAAACATGTAAATATTCGTGTTTGTCAAAAAAAGAAAGTACCATGTCCTGTTTGTTGGCAAACACCAAAATGACACTGTTGAGCATGAATGGATCTTTGATGATGGCCTGCAAGAAATTGGTAGGTCAACTGAGAAACCGTCATCCACATCAGTCATTTAACTGTATACCTCTCAAAATATTTACAACCTGAAATTCTTGCTTTGCTTTACCAATTCTTTCTCTGTCTAATGAGTCAACAACATAGATCTGCACAGACAAAGACACAAATACAGATACATCGACCGGTACAAATACACAGTTCTGTCAGAACCACTGACACAAAAATCAATGCCCGTATAACTAGATGCAGTTAACTTTGCTGAGACTATTCAACACAAGAATAGGAAATGGCAACAGAAAAGGAGCAATTAAATTGACAACTAGATCAAATTCAAAACAAAATCACAGTATAAGAGGAAAAAAAAGGAACAAAGGCATTAGCAAGAATCATAATATAGGAAACTAAAGGCAAGGGAGACTTGTAACTACCAGTCCATCAGTATTATTAAAATAATGCCTCCAAAGTGGTCTTAATTTCTCTTGTCCACCAACATCCCAGACCGTGAACATCACATTCTTATACTGAACTTTCTCAACATTAAAACCTGTAAGAGACAAAAGAAATGCTCTTCTAACATCAGTTTGTTAGCACACTTAATGACAAAAATTCAACAGATCATAGATGTGACACAAGTTTGTTCATATAAATAACCCAAAAAGAATTCAAAAGAAAAATGCAAGTGAGCAAAACAATTGGACCCACTAGATTTGCAGGACAACCACATGCAGAAAATTAGCATCATGCATGCCAAATCTTTTCAAGCACACCTACAGTGTCTGATCACTGAAGTCTCAGCTGATTATCCTACATACCAAAAACAATGGTGCAGCTGCAGGTGTTCAATATGGTTAACTAAAATTGTGATGAACTATCAGCAAAACAGCTGTAATTGCAAAGAACATGGAATCCAACACGAGAAGTTTCTCCCCTTTGGTCAGCCACATGCAATATTTTTAAAGCCATTATTGCACAAAACCTTGACATGAAAATTATTCAAATAGAGAAGTATTCCATCTTCATATGCTAAAATGACTAATCTAATTCAATCAGACAAAATTCAAGATTAAGGACTTAGAGTAAAAACTTAAATGACCATAAAGTAGATGATAGACACAGATAGAAATTAGTTCAGGAATCAATTGTCAATACTTGTACTGCCAGCAATGTCTTTATCATCCCTAAACTTTTTCTTTCTTTAAGCAATTAACAAATAGTCACCGACATCAAAAACACATTCTGAGGTCCAATGGTCCTCATAACAGCTGGTCATCCAGGAAAACAACATATAAATGCTCTTGTATTTATTTCAAAGAGGTTCAGCTTTTTGTTCTTTGCAAAAATTCTAAGATAGATTTGAGTGGAGCTTTAATTGGGTAAAATACCTTTTCTTTTTATTTGTCTAGCAAACACATCTAAATAGCATAATAGTTCTTTCATTGTTGAATTACCACTAATGTCAAAAGCTTAAGATTACAAGGATCCAAAATAAGTAATAAAGCTCTAAATAGAGACACAACCAAAAACTTATATTAAGTTGGGCTAAATTATTATTTTTAAACAAAACACAACCCCATACATATAGACTAGAAATTTTTACACGATCCTTGACAATATAAGATTTTATTATAAGGCACAATAAGCACTCTCTTAAAAACAAATATTTCTAGTACATAAATATAAACTGAAAAAAGATAACAATAAAGCAAGAAATAGCCATACAATACATAAACAGGAAGAAAATATAACCCTACGTTGTTGATTGAATCATAATGCAGAATGAGTTATCCAATTAACACAAAAGTCAATGGACATTGTCTGGGGCAAGTCAAGATATTAGTAGATCATTATGTAAATAAATCATCTTTTTCTTTGTTGGCGTAATGACCCAGCCCAACCACCATGATTTTGTCCCCTTTGGCACGGCTCATGATGGCATAGCAAGCTCGAACCTTGGCCCCTCATAGTTTTGTTCCCAGTACCAAAGTTTTCAAGCCCTTAGCCCAAAAGGGCACATTCGGGTATCAGAGCATACCATGAATGATATTGTTGTCTTTGATAGCCAAACAACCTTGCACCTTAAGGTTTTATTCCTACATGGATTTCAAGCCCATCCAAGAAGATTTATACTAGCTAAGGAGGACAAAGCATTTATGAGCATATCCCCAAGCTCAACCCTAAGCGATGCAGGATTTTACAATCCATCCCCATTTAAGGGGCCTAATGTCCTTGTTGACACATTTTTAGTTGCGTGAGTTGACTCTGACACTATTTGTGATAACCTGAACTAACCAGCATAATATTGTTTTCTTTAGCACAACTCAAGGTGGCACAATGGGTTTGAATCCGAGCCCCTCACGATTTTGTTCCAAGCACCAAGGATTTCAAACCCTTGGTCCAAAAAGTCTTATTTGAGGATTAGAGTACACAACTGATGACATTGTTCTATTTGACAACCCAGCAACTTGACACCTCAAGGTTTTGTTCTTGGTATGAATTTCAAGCCCACCTAAGATGCTTAATATTAGTTAAGAAGGACAAGAAGCTTATGTCCTCAGGCTCAATCCCAAGTGATGTGGGATTTTATGCTAGCTGATCAAAGCTTACACACATTCTATTAGTGATAAATTCAAATCGAATGAAGAGTCAAAATCGCTTAACTTCCATTGTATTGCAACTCATGCCAATCAAGTCATATTTTTTACAACAAAGTACTCAAAATGGGAGAGATAAAAAATGGGTACAGTAGAGTGCTTAGCATTTATTTTGAGTTCCTAACCAATTAGCAATGCTTTCTCTATGTGAATAATTTTACTAATGATTTTTTGGCAAATAAATGTCTTAACTACATAAATAGTTCAATCCCTCAAATTGAAGGACAAAAAAGCTCTAATATACATAAATTCATTGAAATAATAATAAATCAATAAAATTTGAAAGAATTAACATGGCTCTAATCAAATTAGAATAAACATAATACAAAGTGCATTAATTTTACCAATAAAGAATCACGCGAAATTGGGATCACCAGGAACTCAGTGCTTGGATGGTGAATCAAAGCTATTTGCTTAATTTGAAAAGAAGCAATGAACCCTGACAACTTGGTAACTTCTTCATTTCAAAAGTTGTAAATATAAGTTTGCAAAGTAAAATGACTGGCATTTTATACTTTTTTCACTTAATTTTATTCCTTCTACTAACATGGGACTATTGCTAGCTTTAATACACACCTCAAATGAATGAACTTCTAAAGTGATCAAACACAAAACTCAAATTCAAAATCACAAGCATAAGTTGTTGTAATTCTATTAATGGCAAAAATATTTGCGAGACCTTTTGATCAAAATTGCTTTGATGCCATGTTAAAAAAAAAAAAATCAAAGACACAAGTTTGCATTCATATATGGACTCTAATGTTCATCATTCCTTTAAAAAAAAAAAAAGAAAAAAATTAAACAAATTATAAAGTCTTCAAAAAGAAATAAGAATAGAAGATTCCTTAGGGTATGCAAATAAAATTTGAAAACACATTGTATTGCATAATAATGAGATATTGAGATAACTAAATTGACAAACTCCAACAAGGAAAAGAGGCATCTAATAAAGCAAAAAAGAAATTAAAAGAGTGTTATGATCACAAAATCTACGTATACCAACAAATTTCCATTTAAAGCTCACCTTACTTAAGCAACAACCTCTAAGGTTGACTTGGGGCTAAGACAAACAATTCCAACTATTAAAATTTCTTATATAGAAAAATTTTTTCAAGCTCTTTCATGAGAAATGTGCAAATTATAGAAATACCAAGAGGCGACTTTATTTAACCCATGTTTGCCACAATCATTTGGATAACTAAATTATTAGATGACAAGAGAAGAAACTATAATAATAACTCCTTTCTAATGGATGCATTATTTATTTCAATGCTAGTGGAAAGAAAATACCAGATTATGTTGGCTCGTTCAAGTAATTAATGCTTGTGAATGGTAAAATCAATTTGTGTACTTCATTCTAGTAATCCATCAACATAAAATTATTAGTAACATTGGGCTTAATAAGTTATTGGATAAAGGTTTGGATACACTAAAGCATGATTAACACATTAAAATCAACCTTGTGCTATTAACTATATATTTCCAAATTTGGTGGGAGTTTCTTACCATATAAAGAAGGAAATATGGTTGCACCAACTAGGCTTACATACTTTATAACATTCATTTTGCACTTCTTTCGTTCGTTCTTACCATTATAGGAGGGTACATGATAGTAGCAAATCAGCTAACATTCTACATGGCCCACCTCTTGCACTTTTGTTTTTCTCTCTCTTCCCAAAAATATCTCTCTACACGTTGACGAAGTTGTTTCTAGCTGATTTGTGCTCGATCACCGTGATAATGGTAACTTGAGATTGTTAATACCGCCACAATATACTAATTAGCACTCTACTACGTCATATTGTAGACAATATATATCAATCTTTCAAGTTTCCCCATAAAATGTAAAACCCTAAATTAGAGAGGAGAATTCAGAATTGCAGGTATCAAATTTAAGTGAAGAAGACCAACCAATTGTAGGAACAGTAGACAAAACTTCTCCAATGTGCAACTTGTACAGTATTGTTGTTTTACCAGCAGCATCCAAACCTAACATCACAACCTAAATCAATACGCCAAAGATCATTAGTTAGCCATAATCTAGAGAACAACAATTACAGACGAAATCAACCTAAAGAAAAAGGAAAGGAAAGGAAAGAAAAGGAGAGAGTACCCGCATCTCACTGTTGCCGAAGAAAGTATCAAAGAGTTTACGAAAGGCTTGACCCATGCTTCTTCTTCTGCTTATACTTTTGATTTTCTTTGATTTATCTTTCAATCTCTAACGAACGAACCACAGAATAAAGATTGCGTTTGCTTTGCCTTCCCTGGCTTTGATCTTTCTCCGCAACTTAACAAAGAAATTCAGCCAGAAAGTTTTATGTATTTAGTTATTTTTAATTTGGCAAAATTGACTAATTAAAATATGGCATCCCGGAGAGTTTATAATGAAAAATAGCCTCTTTTTTTACAACTTTGATTTCTAATCAAAATTTCCATCAAGTCTTCCCTAGTGATGGCAACGGTGTAGGAATTGCCATCCTCATCCACAGCCTATTTACGAAACAAGAGATAGGCTGAATTCCGTTCTCTCGTCTGCTCACGAAGACGAAGGCTAAATATGGTCTCGTACGAGCCGAGTTTGGAAAGAATTTTTTTGATTAAAATATTTTTAAATTCAAAAATATTTTAATCTATAATTATTTTCCAATTCTCAGACCCACGAAAAAAATTGTCCTACCTAATTAATTCTACATAACCTACGTAATTATTAATTATATAAATAAATTGTTAGGATTTAAAATTTCTGTAGTTATAGTCAAATTTACAAGACAAATTTAATTTTAAACAGTTACTAATTTTCAGTAGTTCATAGTCAAATATAATTTCTTTCCCTAGCAAAATATTTATTTGTGCACTAAAAACAAATCCATCTACTATTTTAAACAAATAATAATAATAATAATAATAATTAAATCAATAGGAAGTATACTATAATTTGGTGGAAATATTAATAATTTAGTTAATATCAACTTATAATATTTTTCAAAGTTAAAAAAAATAAGATCGGAGAAGAAATTCTAAAAAAAAAAAATTGTATTCCACATGTGCTAAAATTGTTTAAGAAACTTTCAAATCTCATCCAATAAGTGTTGGACATGTCAAGTAACATTAAAACTTAATAAAATGGTAGTTTAGTTAAGATATGTTTGGTTAAGAAAAAAATAAAAATTGAAAGTTGGCTAAAATTAAATTGGACCCTTAAATTTTTGTTAATTTAATTTAATTTGCATTCATTAAATGTACTAAAAGTATTTACAAAACGTTCCCAACAAACAAACACTTTCCATGTGTAAAATGATATGAGCAGAATTTATTATTATTATTATTATTTTGATTTCCATTTGTGTCATCCCGAGAAACACAATCAACACAAGTGAAAGCAATATGAATACATTTATTTACAGTGTAGCTTCCTATCACCAATTTATCATCTGTCCATTAGTTGTTACGTGGACCTAAATTACAAAATAAAGAAGAAATGGACAAATTGTTGGTAGCAACTCAGAAAACAAACTACATGATTGTATTTGTCTCTGCTCTCTCCCTTCCCTGACAGTAGAAGACTAATTCCCTCAAGTAGTACTTAGAACTGTTTTGAGGAAGGAAGAGTTGTTTCATCGTTAACAACAGTTGCTATGACATGCCTGGCCTGTCTGTTCTGTCGTGCTGTCTGTTGTTCTTCTTGCAAAAACCGTAGACATCTGATTTGTATTTGCTGATATCTGATCTCCATCAATACTCTTGATTTGTACCGAAATCTAGAATCTGGAATCTTGATGAAGATTTGGGACCCCTCTTTCGAGCAGTCCCTCGAATTGTTGAAGGTTTTTTTTTTTTTTTTTTTTTTTTTTAGTTGTTGTTGTCCAAGCCAACAACTTCCCATCCTTGACTCATCTGCTTTAGTTCCACACACACCCCCGCGCACGGGCGCGCGCAATGTTTGTTACAGTGGTCAATATGCAAGCAGAAAATTTAAGTGAACGTAGGATGCATATTTAAGAACTCATACCAAAAATATAGTTGAAACTTTTGTCAGGCGTGAATTCACAGATTAAGTTTTCATCCTAAATGCAGCCCCCACATTATTTTTCCTCCTTTTGGAAAGGAAATCAATTCATTGATACGCAAAATTAGAAATCTCAGCTTGAGTTTCTTCCGGCCAAAAAATCTAACTCCAATTTGGGTAGTTTACGATCAGGAACATTAAACAAACAAATGCTGATTTAATTAATTTAAGCACTGAACCAATTAACAGAGTACATAATAAAAACCATCAAGTAATTAGCAAGCAACTATAACTAAATAATTTATGATAACCCGTCCTAATTAGTTTGATATTATAAGATTTAGAGCAACAATGTCACAATGGGTCAAATACCCTTCATGATTTTGTTTGTGGCACCAAAGATTTCAAACCCTTACCTTAAAAGATATCGCTTGAATATCATAGCACACCAGTGAACTATATATATTTTTTTTATACAACCTAGCACTAAAGTGTTATTTTTTGTATGAATTTTAAGCCACCCAACAAGCTTGTACTAGTTTAATCAATGATAGAATACTTATAAATAAAGATGACATTTTATTTTCAAAACTCGAGAAGAGGATAAGGATGGCCTTTCATTCTTGATCCTTTACTCGTTTGGCCCATAAATCCAACATAATTATACCAAAAAATATAATATAGGCTAAACACCCACAAGACTTGGCCCATTTGAACTGAGGAACGAAGTCATGTTTAGATCGTTTATGAAAACAAGCTAAAAAATTGGACAATATTTGGTCCTATTTACAAAAATAACTTTGTCTCTAATCCACTATTATCCCTATTTATAAAAGCACATACCAGACTCAATTATATTATAATGTATCCCATAAGGGATCAAACATCTTTATTATCATATTTTCACATTTTTGATTAAGCAAATTATTTATAATACTATTGATGATGATTTAGTTTAACTAATTTGCTATTATATGTCTGCTTTGGCACTGTTGAGGTTCAAGCATTCCTCACATATTTTTTTTAAGCACTAAAAATTTTAATCAATTGACTAAAAAAGACGCTTAAATATTTAAAAATATACTGCAAAGAATGTTATATTTTTTATGGCCTAATCACCAAAGGTCTCAAGATAGCACGTCCAAACTTAACCTTAAATGAACGTGGGATACTACAAAATTACACCAAATAAAAAACTCAAAGTCCTTAATAGCGATACTTCATATTTTTACATTAAATCAATTCTCTGCAATACAATCATCATCTTTGCCACCATTCAAAACAACTAGAAGCTTTAGAAGAAATAATGAGAAATTCAAGTTGATCATGGTTAAAACTAGCTGAGAAGAAGACAAACAAGTAAATGAAGATGAATTTCATGTTATTATTGTTAAGTTCTTGTTCTTGTTCTTGGTAACTAGTGCTACAATGATACAAAGTGCTTTAAAGATGTATATACAATCTTCAAAAGGAAAAAATAAATAACATTAAAAAAGAAATGACAATTGAATAGGTTATGGATGATCATTATGCAAAACACCAACTCCCTTAATACCAATAAAGCATGCGATAGAAAGAGAAAGCAAGTATGAAATGTTACTAATTGGTGGGAAAGCTTTTGGTCTTTTATGAGCTTCATTAGCTTAGATGCGCTTGAAATCAATTGAGCCAAACATATTAGGTCTATCAACTTGCTTGAAACTTAACTTCCTCTTTCAAGCTTATGTTTCTTTTCTTTATCTATAAAGTTGAACTTTCTTCTAAAGAAAGTAAAATTGTCAAAGATTAAGGACATAATGAAATTGTCGCCTATTTATTCTTCTGTTATAATATATTGAATTGCTATTTCTTTATTGGCGATTTTGACATGAACGAAGTGAATATCAATCTCAATATGTTTCATATGAGCATGATAAACTAGATTTGAAGCTAGTGCGGCAACACTCTAACTATCTATCTATATCACTATAAGCTTGTTTATTTTGAGTTTTCTTTTTTTTTTTTTTAAACAATGATTTGAGCCAACTTAATTCAATTGTAATGTACACTAAGACTCAATATTCTAACTCTATAAATGATCTAGTCACCACTAATTATTACTTTTAACTTTGTGAAATCAAGTCTTTCTAAATAGACACAATAACGTCAATGTTAGTGGCCTAATCAGCATATAAAAAACCTATTAACTCTAATATGTCGCTTTTGCTAAACTTTAGTTCCAGTTATACTAATTCTTTTAAATACCTTAAAATTCTTTTACAAGTACTCCAATATTCTTCTCTAGACTTATGCATGTATTGACTTAATTCTTTTACTTACTAAATGATATTTGGCTTAGAGAGTATAACATATTGCAAAGATCCTATTATTGACCTGTAGAGACTTTTATGTTTAAAAGACCTATTGTTATGTTTGTTGAGTTTGTTACCTACTACTATTATAATTTTTATTCCATTGTTGTTTATTATGTTGCTTTTTATAAGAAGATTAGTGATGTATTTAATTTGAGACATGTGAAGACTATCGTCTCATCTAGTGATTTCAAGACTAAAAAAAAAGTTAGGTTCTCTCAAATCTTTTAGTGCAAATAATTCATTCAATTTCTTAAGGAGTTTTTTAACTTCAAAAATGTTATCTCGTATCATAATTATATCATTCACATAGATGAAAAGTAAAATTATACCTTATTTCTCAATCTTATAAAACAACGACATATTAAATTAAGAGTTGATGAAGTTTCATGATTTGAAAACTGACTTAAGTTTGTCAAACTTAACCTTGAATGCCTGCTTGACTCAGTGGATAGCTTTCTTAAGTTTGCATACATGATTAGAAGTCTTCTTATCTTCAAAGCTAGGTGGTTAACTCATATAAATAGCCTCATTCTATTTGCCATTAAGAAAACCATTGATTATGTGCACTTGTTATAGCTTATAGTTTCTTTCAATAGCTAAAATCAATACAATCTTTATAGTTGAAGAATTAATTACTAAGCTGAAGGTTTTAATAAAATCAACTTTAAGAGTTTATAGAAAACTTTTTGCCACTAGTCTTGTTATATGCTTTTATATTATGCCATTTGAATTTTCATTTGTTTTGAATATCCATTTGCATCTCACCACTTTGAGTTTTGTTGTATATGATACCAAGTCCCAAGTATGAATTTTTGTTAAGACTTAAAATTCTTGATATATAGCTGCCTTCTATGTCAGATCTTTGAAAACCTAAACTTCATTCATAAAAATGTTACCTTTTTCTACTTTCATAATGTTAAAATGGTAAATCTTAGGTTTAAAGATCCTAACATTACTTTTAGTGATCATTAGGTGATCTATTTAGGTTTTTTTTGGGTTAATTGACTTAATGCAAGGATGATATTAGACTTAGCTATTGTATTTAGTTGTTTAATAGTGGTGAATGAAGAAGTGTTTCAAGGTTTTGAATGCTCAGTTATTGCTACTAAAAGAAGTAAAGTGTTTTATACCAGAAGATACTTCAATGGACTTTGTACTTACTATTGGAAGGTTCATATAATGATAGTTGTACCAATTTAACATGATGAAGAATGATAATATAGAAATTTGTTCATCTTAAATGTTTTTTGGAATATGACTAATGAAACTAAGGTCAAACTTAAAAGGAAACTTGTCTTTATTAAAGACTACATTTTGGGTAATATATATTCTTTTTAATGCATGTAAGCAAAAATGACCCTTGTAATTATATTGTAACCAACGAAGACACATCTAAAGGTATGAAAACTTAACTTGTGATTGTTGTAAGACTTGAGGAAAGGAAAGCAATCACATCCAAAAACTTTTATTTACTTTAAATCTCGTTTATGTCAAAAAATGAGTTCATATAGAGATTTTTTTTTTTTAGAGTAAGGGAAGACAATCTATTTATAAGGTAGGAAGATGTTTGAAAAGCATCCCACTAAAGGGGAAGTGTGATCAAACTAAAAGAGTTAATTCAGTTTTTATAAGGTGCTTATACTTTCTCTTCATTTTTTTATTTTGATGATTAAGTGTAAAGACAACCATCTCTAAGTGTTACATTATGTTTAGAAAAATTATTTTCAAATGGCTTGAATTCTCTTTACGTTGCTTTAAATGGCCTTGATTTTTGATTCTAACATGTTTTTTCCTTGGTTCTCGAATTGCTTAAAAATGAAAAAGGCCTCAAATTTATAAGTTAGTGAAAATATCCACATGAATCTAGTATAATCATTAATAAAAGTTATATAAAATCTATATCTATTAATTGAAGTTATAGAGTTTGAACCTATAAGTCAGTATGGATTAATTCTAAGGCCTTTTTGTTTTAATTTCAGTGGATTTAAATGAGATTCTATGCATTTAGTAGGCCAAGCAAAAAAGAGATATGAAAGCTAAAGTGTCTTCATTTGCTAACTTCAAATTAGTACAAGTCAAAAGAGTTTGTTTAAAAACTCTCACATAGGGATGACTTAATCTTTGGTGCCATATATCTAATCCCTTTTGAGTTTTCTTGTTTTTAAAATACTTTACAAAATAAAACTTAATAGATTTGAAATTCAAACCATCCGAGTATGAAACAAAATTAATTAAACTAGATGACTTCTTTGGTTCCACTGGGCACTTTAGCAGCTTGTATAAGTCTTTTTTAACCATTCTTTAAAGCAGCACCTTCCCTTTTTTTAAATCATTTACAATATAGCAATTTTTATTGAAAATAATAATAGCATGATTATCTCTAATTAATTTGGAGACTAATTATCTTTTTTTATGAGATCAGGCACGTAAAAAAATTTTGTTGAGCTTAATCTGGTTTGATGAGTGTGGTGTGTGAAATTTTGTGTATCTAACATGTGAAATAGTAATACTTTAGCCATTACCTATTGTAAGTATGTATGTGCCTTTGTATTTTAAGTTGACGGATAAGTTTTAAAATAAATTTATGGCATGATTTATGAATCCACTATCCATATGTCAAGCTAGATCCATAGTGGATTTAAAAGTTGTTAAATATGCTAGCTTATTATCTTGTTTTAGTTATTGAGGAATGAAATCCTTGTTGACCCTATGCCAACATTCAGTAACTGTGTGTCCAACTTTCATGCAGATTTGATAGGTTGGTTTAAATTCTTCCTTTTTATTTTTAGATCTTTCTCTTACTCTTCCTTTATTGTAGGATGAATTTTTCCATTGATTCGATGCAATCCAATTCTTTTTTTGATTTTATATTGAGTGTGTAAGATTTGCTATGACTTTTTGTTGAAAATTTAAGCTTAAAAGGCTATTTTACCCATCAAACTTGTTTTCTTGACAAAGCAGCATGAAGTATATCTCTTCTAGTGATAGTATTTCTATTCTTGATAATAGGTTAATTATTATAAATTCAAAATTTTTTTCTAGTTCACTAAAAATTTTGATAATTAGATCCTTATCCTTGTCTAATAGGTTGTCACCATACATTTTAAAGAATCAAATATGCTTTTCATTTTCTAATAATATTCAAAAATTCACATATTCACCTTTTTGGTTGATGAATGAAGCTCTTGAGATTCATTATTTTGGACATTGACTTTGTTGAAAATATTTTCTTAAAGACTCCCATAGCTCTAAAAAAGGAGGACATCCTGTAGTTGTTGTTAGCATTAATTCATTTAAAGTAAAAAGAAGCCAAGCCTTTCGTTATTGGTCTTATTTCTTCTAAGCTTTATAAGCTAGGTCGACAGTGGTGATGTTGTTTTTCAGTTCATCAATAATGATGATATTTTTGTTAGATATAGTTATCATTGCATCAAGATAATCCTTTAGGTCGTGGCCTCTTATTAAAGGCAAAAATGTAAGCCTTCTAAAGTAAGAAATTAGAGTCAGTTTACTTAACGGTGTTTGTGAAGAAAATGAAGGATGAATTTGCATTAGATGCAATAGATACATTTGTATCAAAGCTTGAAGAGTTATAGGTTGTTGCCATTCTCATTATGATACCAAGTTAATTTTATTTCAAAACAAGAACAAGTAAATGAAAATGAACTTTAAGTTGTTATTGTTGAATTTTATTATTGATAACTTAGAATAATGCGAAGAAGAACAAAAGATGTACAAACAATCTTCAAAAGGAATAGAAAAATAACATTAAAAAAGGAAATGACAGTTGCACTGGGTATAGATGATCATTCTACAAAATACGAACTCTCTTTATTGAGGACCTGAGAAGATAGAAAAAGCGCGAGAGACAACGATGATATCGAGAGCAGCGTAGCACGCGAAGCCTCAAAGGCTAGCATGTGCGGGGAAAGTTTAGCGTACCAAGACCCTACCATAAGTACAAGCATGCCACAAGCCATCAGCACGCACACGTCAACATGCAGCAGCCAGCATTTACAGCAATTATTGCCAACAACAAAGTATTGCATAAAAATAGGCATGCCAAGCACAACATCAACCCATAATCAAACCTGCAACGAGGCCTAGCAAGACCTTGGCTTTGTTCACAAAAGAATTCCATACCAAACAGAGTTTCAACATCATTAGAAGATTGTAAGCTAATGAATTTGAGTTTAAATAGGGTTTTCTTCTCTTTAATTTTAGATAACTTAGGAATCATTTTCATAAGTAAATTAGAAGTTTAGTTTAAAGTCAAATAAAGGCTGTTATCATTATGAATACAGTCATTCATCATGTAAACAAGCCATGAGAGTAACATAGCAAATTTTACAGCAAATTACTTTCATCTTCTATTTTTTCGGTCATCTTTCAAGAGTCGTCTTAAGATAGTTTAAGCTTAGATCCAGGTTAAGAGTTATTTTCCTTGCCTAAGAGTTACGAGAGATTTAAGAGTTGTCTTGCCTCTCTAATACATCCGTGCATCAACAATTGAGTACGAAAATAGTGTTAGGAGCAGAAAACGCAAAGAACTCAAGTGGATTGCATTTAGGCAGTAAGTTCAACGAATTTTAAGTGATCACCACATCCTTAATCACCAAAAATTTGGGGTCAAGATTTTAGACACCAACAACTGGTGTTTTCTTCCAATTATGAGCCTAACAATGCATGTCTTACTGCCATCAATAGGGCAAAATGGGTTGTGTGGGCAGAAATTAAGGAAGCTATCTTATTTGACACTCATAGTCAAGAGCTCACTAAGAAAATCAACAATTCCGAGCCAACTATCAGCAACTTCTCACTCAAATATGGATATAGTTGGTGTAATTAGCAAATATATGTACCCAACACACCCGAACTTAGAGATAAAACTATTAGCCACTTCCACAATTCAAAGGAATGAGATTATTCCGTTTGGTTCCGCACATATATGAAGATCAAATTATTTTTTTGATGGCAAAGATTTAAAGTCAAAATTAAAAAAATGGTCAATGAATACGACATTTACCAATGATCAAAATTCGAAAGAAGCAAGTGCAAAGGCTTGCTCCTACCATTACTAGTGCCAGCATAAGTGTAGGAAGACTTTACAATAGATTTCATCACCAAGATGCCGAAAAGCCAAAGGTACTCAGTCATTTTAATCGTGGTAAAAAGACTTAGTAAAAGCGTACACTTTGTGCCAATCAAGTAACCCCACATACACCACAAAAGAAGTTACATAAATATTCATCAAACATATTGTCTAACTTCATGGCATTTTTAAAACTATTTTATCCGATAAAGATCACGTGTTTATGAGCAAATTCTGGAAGGAACTTTTTACTCAACTAGGAAGTAATCTTATAGCTTCATCGGCATTTCATCCGCAAATCAATGACTAAAGTAAAGTGACCAATCGAACCTTAAAACAATATCTAAGGTGTTTCTATCATGACCATCAAAGTGAATGAGAGAACTACATACCATTAACAGAATTATGGTATAACACCACCTATCATGCAAGTATCAAAATGTCTCTGTATCAAGTAGTTTTTGCTAGAGCACCACTAAACTTAGCAAGTTATACCATGCAAAATAGCATAATGAACAAAGTTGACACTACACTTCAAGAAGATCAAGTTTTCAAGAAACTCAAACACGAGCTTGAACAAATTAGAGAACGTATGAAGTGATAAATCGATAAGGGACGTCGTGAGGTAGAATTTAAAGTTTGAGACTTTGTTTACATCAAAATCCATCCCAAGAGGCAAATTTGTACTGGCAAACCAGCCACAACGAAATTGGCTATGAGATATTTTGGGCCATACGAAATTATTAAACGAATTAGAGCAGTAGCATACCGATTAAGATTGCCTCCGAATTCACAACTATATCCCGTCTTTCATATCTCTTTATTATGAAAAAAGATATGAGACGATCGTAAAATAGTCGAAAGGTTACCGAATGTTTATAAAGAAGATCAAATTGGGCAGTAACCAAGGAAAGCATTAGACTTTTGCATTATTAGTTATAGCCACAACAGGAAACCAATTTAAAAAGTATCAATTTGGTGGAACCAATCAACCAAGGAAGAAGCAACTTAGAAAGATTATGATGACATCCAACAACGGTTCCCCAACTTTCATCTTGAGAACAAGGTAACTTTCCAAGTAAGAAGAATTATTGAGGACCTGAAAAGGCAAAAGGAGCGCGAGAGACAACGACGATATCGAAAGCAGCGACAAGCAGCACGCAAAGTCACAAAGGTTAGCATGTGTGGAGAAAATTTAGCGCGCCAAGATCCTGCCACATGTACAGGCATGCCACAAGCCATCAGCACGCACATACTAATATGCAACAGCCTGCATTTGCAGCAATTATCGCCAACAGCAAAATATTTCATAAAAATAGGCATGCTAGGCACAACATCAACCCATAATCAAATCTACAACGAGGTCCAACAAGACCTTAGCCCTATCCGCAAAAGAATTATACACTAAGTAGAATTTCAACATCATTAGAAGATTGCAAGTCAACGAATTTAGGTTTAAATAGGATTTTCTTCTCTTTAGCTTTAGATAATTTAGGAATCATTTTCATAAGCAAATTAAGAATTTACTTTAGAGTCAAATAAAGTCTGCTATCACTATAAATACAACCATTCATCATGTAAATAAGTCATAAGAATAACATAGCAAATTTTATAGCAAATTACTTTCATATTCCATTTTTTCGATTATTCTTAAAGAGTCATCTTAGAATAGTTTAAGTTTAGGTCAAGGTTAACAATTGTTTTCCTTGTCTAGAAGTTGCGAGAGATTTAAAAGTTGTTTTACCTTTCCAACACATTTGTGCATCAACTACTAAGTACAAAAGTGACGCTAGTGGCAGAAAACATAAGAAGTTTAAGTGAATTGCATCCATATAGTAAATTCAACGAATTTTGAGTGATCACTACACTTTTAATCGCCGAAAACTTTGAGGTCAACGTTTTAGATGCCAACACCTTTAATACTAATAAGGAAAGTAATATAGTAAAGATGCAAGTTTCAAATGTTGTTAATTGGATGGGAAATCTTTTAGACCTTTATGGGCTTGATTAGCTTGGATGGGCTTAAAATTAGTTTAGTAAAATATATCAAGTCCATCAACTTAGGTACAACTGCAAGTACAATACAATTCTTTTCCTATATATTGTACTATTGTGCTTTCTTTTTTTGCTATTCATTTCAACTGGGTTTACTGCACTGATTCTTCTAAATTTTAAAGGGAAAATTTTTAATAGATCTTATTTTGAAAGGTATTTAATTAATAACTAGATAATTAAGTTTAAAATATTCTTATTAAGTTAGTTTTTTCAATTTTGGATAAATTTACTCTCATATGTCTACTTACTTTTAAAATATATTAAATAATAAATAAATATTATTTTATTTCTCATGAACAATTATAATTCAATAGTAAGTATATTATTTTGTCATTTATAAAACTTGTGTCAATTTATAATATTTATATTTTTTATTTTATTTATTCTTAATACATAATGTTAATGTTAATATATTATTTATTAACTATTATTTTAAATATATACTCAAAAGATTAAAAAAAAAAACTAAAAATGTACCCACATGTATAGATTTTATTAACTAATATTTGAATATCTATATATATAGAGAGAGAGAGAGAGAGAGAGAAAGAAATTAAAAAATAAAAAATATAGTTGGGCGCATGGTTGGTGTTGCAAATTTATTTAAAAAAAATTAAAATAGTTAAAATGAATATATAAAATAATAAAATTGTAAATTTACTTACTGAAAAAAATAAATTTAATTTTTGAAATAAGTATGATTAATTGCATGAGAAAATAATTAAAATATTTTTATATAAAATTGGTTAGAAGTTAAATTAAAATATTTAATTTAATTTAACTTCCAACTGATTTTAAATAAAATGTTTTAATTTTTCTTATATAATTAGTCACCCTTAACTAAAAAATTTAAAATTAAAAATTATTTTTATTTTTTAATACAACTATAACATGCAAGTGACTTTTTATATAATGTTAATATATTATTTATTAATTATTATTTTAATACATAAAAAAT